>CABFWB010003248.1:8608-44777 GCA_902151455.1 Timema bartmani | reverse complement strand
GGTTTATTTATATATATATATATATATATATATATATAAAGCTAGAACATTTAATTCAGACCTTTATAAAAATTAACAAGCTATTTGTAGAGTTATAGTTATGCGAGTACAATAAATGCAATTTTGTAAACTATGTACCCAACTAATGGCCACATTTTGGCAGACACCGAAATTAGTACTTGCAAGACAACCTAGTTTCTGTGCCCCCGTCACGCCATCTGTTTCCTCGCACTCGGTTTAGCCGCCAATATTTAACAAATGTTAAGCACTGTAGCCGCTAGCCAGGTTGTAGCAGTAGCAGCAGGGTTTATACACATGCGCCCACCAGCAAAAACGGTACCAACCTTGTGATTTCTGAATAAAAATGTACTTATCCTAAAGATAGCTATCCTGCAGATAAATTCAGTTCATAATACACATAAAGTTATAAAGTTGCTGATAACCTTTATCTGGTCACTAATTTAAACTTCCCGATAGCAGTATTTATCCGGTAGTCATAAGACCGGCTCTAAAGATTACAGGGTGCCCAGTGACTGTGAAAGCCTGGAAAACAGGGACAAGTTAAGGAATTTAATTAAATTTCTGGAATTTTCACAAAGTCACTAAAAAAATACTCAAATTTCATTTACATTAGTTAAAATTACACTTTTCTACAATTTAATACACACCACAATCTCTTTTAACACAGTTGAACATACTAATTTTAATTCTTAAAAGTCAACATGGGATTTTTGTGTGTAATCTTTCCATCCCTCTACGTTGTGTTTTTATTTTTTAAACTCTCTTTGTGCAAAGCAATATTTTAATGTCTCAATTTGAGATCTCTCTACCCAAGAGCCCATCACTTTAGGCTGTAACCCTTCATAGAGTGTCACAATTTCAGAGTGTGTGTGTGTTTAAAAATATTATTGCATCAAGTTGCGATCTTAATAAAATAGTGTTTTTAATATAGAAACTGGAAAAATTGTAAATTGGCTCTGGAAAAGACAGAGTTTTAGAATATGGTTTGGCTGGACACCTTGAAGAAGCTTATATATTTGTTACTTATCATCGCTGTTATAAACTATTTCCAGCCTTTGGCCGGGTCAGTTTATTAAAGTGCCTCCATTAGGGGTGTGTGAAGTCTACTTTTTCAATTCGAAGGGAAGTCTGATTGAATATATGAAATATTCTCGAAGCCAAATCCATGTTCGAATATATTTTGATAGTTGTTTTAATCTTGAAAAAATATTATATTATGGTCATTTAAATTACTTTATGAAATAAAATTATACTTGGAAAATGTTTTATTGTACAATTATATGTAATATTTTGTAAAGGTGTGGGAAGCTTCGAAAAATCGAAGTCTAAGGTGAAATCTCCTTCGGCTTTGACATCTACACTAACCTTCGTATATTCGAAAAATTTCGAAGGAAGGATAAAACTTCGATAAACTATCAAACGATTTAATTTTACCTTACTAAATATTACATTTTTCAATATTTGATCATTTTAAAATTGTTACTAAACATAATTTTAACACCGACTAGTAATTTAACAACCACAACGTAAGCATGGATCAAAAGCGGGTAAGTAAATGTTAATATATAATATTCACTTTCGCCAACATAATTTTGTAAAAAATAAAAAATACCTTTAAATAAATAACACCATGGTCACAGGTATGAAGCAGAGAAAGAGCTTTAGTTGTGTTATCATCGCAGCTCACATCTAATGTTTAGTCCTTAATATTCCATCTGTGACAAATTTACAAGTGCGTTTTGACAACTGAGGTTTTTCATAGCTTCTTCGCATTTTCTTTATTATTCAAAATGGCTGATACAGAAAGTGGGAAACGAAACAGAATTTAATTCATAATTATTATTAAAAAAATGCCGATCAAAAGACATGCATGTGTAAAGTTTGCAAAATAATATTATAAACTCCACGATTTAAGTGAAAATTAAAACTTTATTGATAATTTACTAAGCTTATCAGTAAGCCTGTGTGCATTAATTACAGTCCTAAATAAAGCGACTATCACAAGAGGCAATTCATTAACTTCCGATTTTTTCCATATGAATATTAACTAGGGCTGGGCCGATGCCGATTATTAATCTGATCATCAGCCGATTAGCACATAACCGGCGATTCCGATGATCGGTGTTTGAATCTTCGATTATTTATGCCGATTATTCCAAATGTGTGGGTATATTTTTAAGTCATAAAAAAATATTATTTTATGTCCTAATAATAATATTTTATCTCTGCTCTCTCGTATGTGATCTTTGAATAATTAGCTAGTTCTTAGCGACTTAGGTTTGAAATAAACAGCACATCAAACATTCCAAACAAAATTTATCAAAATAAATATATTTATAATAGGTGTTTTTCCAATTTATGCACGTTATTAGAAATAAAGATACTCACAAGTAACAAATCTAATAATCATAAAATAAAATTTTAGCAGATTGGTGGTGTTTTATTTCGATTTGTTAAAGATGCCCAAAAAATGAAACATCGGACGTAATAATCTTGCACATGCGCACATTTTGTTTTAAATGGAAACCGTTTTTCTTTTAATGGAAGTACAAAACTTTCCACTGGTAGGGAATTTGTTTCGCTCATATTTCAATGTGAATTTAATTAATATATATTAATATTTAAATTTTACATTTTCTTTAATAGTTAAAAGTAAATTAAAATAAGCGTATTTCTTTAAAAAAAACACGAAAAATAACTTTCGTTGTACATTATGTTATTTATTTATTTATTTTATCATATTGAAGTAGAGATGGACAAAATCGTTCTTTTAAATGAACGATTCATTGTACCTGGTTCAGTTCAACGATCCGTTCATTTTGACCCGTTCACCGTTAATTCGATTTTCTAAAGGTAGTTTTTATTTAAATGTAGTTAAAACAATGTTATTTTTCATTAAGATTATTTAAATTGTTAATAAAAAGATCGGATTACTGTTTAAAAATGATGATGCCTTTTTATTATACTTTTTTTTAAGAAACCATTTATTTCTATACTATATTAATATTTAGTAGTTAAATTATGATGAAATGCTTTGTAGAATCACAAAAACCTATGTTATGATATATCTAAATCACAATTCACAAAAATATTACGATCGTTAAAATTTGTTTAATATTGAAGCCATATTTTAATAGACATTGGATGTAAAAATTCCTATTTCATCTAAAAACAAAATAAATGTAGGCCTATTCTCCTTGTGTGCAAAAATATGTGTGCCTTGATTATTTTTTATCATTAAAATTAAATTTGCTGATTATGATTTGTCTTTGTCTAATGAAAGGGTCAGAAGGCCTATTTAATCATAAATGTGAAATCGTATTTTAATTATCTAACATGTACCGGTATATTTGCTATTCATTAATATGATTTGTTTTTGTTTAATGACAGGTTCACTTGTCCTAACAATAACGATATAAAATAATAATTAAACAACCTTTACATTTTAAAAGTTTATATTTAAATGTTATTAAAACAAAACTATATTGGACATTATAAAACTGGTAAAAGTAACTTTTTTTTCTTTAAGGGTCATTTTACTTATACACTAATTAAAATTGAAAATAAAAATAATCGGCATCGGTGATCGGCCCAGCTCTAATATTAACTTATAATGTATAAAACAGCTCAGAATGGCAGTCATTGAACATAAATTAAGAATTTTATTTGTCAATATTTTTATTGGCAAATCTTCCAAGCCAGAATTTTTTTCAAAGCGAAGTTGGAACTGATGTTTGTTTCGAAGCCAAGTCGAAGTTTTGAAGCTTCACATACCCCTAGCCTCCATCTTCCTTTTTCCTTCCACTCTTTCTCCTTTATATGCTTCCATTCTTCTCCTCTCATTCATACACTTGCTATTATATGTTCCTCCCATTGTTTTCTTGGTCCTGCTTGCCTACACACTTCATCTCACTCACTCTGTTTGGTATTCTTTCCTTTTCCAACCTCATTACAAGACTATACCATCTCAGGCTGAGATTTGTTACTACATGTTAAGGGTGTGCGAAGCTTCGAAACAAATTCTGGCCTCGAAGCTTTGATAGCTAAAATACTCGATTTATGTTCAATTATAGCCATTCTGAGCTGTTTTGTACATTACAAAATAATATTTATATTACTTTTTTTTTAAGAAATCGAATTGCATGTTGTGATAGTAACTTGATTTTATCAGAGTAATATGAAATTTAACAAACAATTGTGCAATATAATATTTTTTCAAGCATAAAACAACTAAAAGATATTAGACTTCAAGAATATTTCATATATTCGAGTTGAGCTCGCTTCGAATTGAAAAATTGGACTTGGCACACCCCTACTGCATGTGCAAATTTGTTTCTCCAGTTGTTTCCTGTTAACAATGAAAGATGACAGCATCGAAGGGATCTATGACACACTAAAGCAGTGTGCACTAATTTCCAAGTCTGCAGGCGGGATTGGTCTTAACGTCCATTGCATCCGTGCAACTGGAAGCTACATCGCCGGGACTAATGGAACATCCAATGGGATAGTCCCTATGCTACGTGTGTACAACAACACGGCGAGATATGTTGATCAAGGGGGGAACAAGGTGAGATACATTTGTTTTGGGAGAGATAAGGTAAAGAAAGTGCTCCAGAGTAAGGAGAAAGTTAGAAGACCATGGACGAGGTGGATGGAGCAAGCGCAGGACATGACGTGTGGCAGACGACATGGCACATCATCTGAATCTGGCTTGTATATTAAAGGATTTTAATATGAATAGTTAGTAGCTTAAAATAAAGCAAGTTTGGTATAAGTTGAGAAATTAGTTTTTGTTGTTGGCCATTATGTTTCTTAGCCATTTACACTAGGTGTGTTTTTACCCAGATATTCTCTAGTGAATTTCATTAGTCTTTACACTTTCTTTTTCAACCAAAGAAATAGTTTATTGGAGTATAATCGGTACTGGCATTAAAATATACGTAAAAAAAATATATTCGTGGCTTGAGCCCACATTCGAGCTATATTGACCGAGTGGCCGCCACCACTAGCAATGATAGTTCTAGCATTTGTGGGTAGAGGGTATCATGTGGTCGGCACAACTGCACCATGTTTTCACTACCATGTACTTCCAATAAACGTTTATTTTATTGACCTGTGGATCAAGGTTGTGTGATGGTGCTTCAAACATGAAATTACAAATACTCATGAGAGCAGTTTAGTGAATATTTGCTAGACATTTTCTTTTGTAACTACCACTTAATAATTTGTACCACACTCAGGCAGCTAATAACCACAAGTAACTCCTCTATATTGAAAAGTAATTAACACTGGTCAAATACCTCAACTTTACTTAAATTTCAAATTAAAAAAATTATGCTAAAACACATGTTCTTAAAATATAAATGAAACTCACTATTATAAATATAAATACTTTTAGAAAAAAAGTTAATAAACAGAAATATCTGTTGTTAAATTAGAAATAACACTTAAAAACACTATTTAAAAATAAGAACAACACTAAAAAAATATAGGGCCTAGTAAAAAAAATTAAGATGGTTTCAACACTCGTGTCTTTAAGGAGGGCTCTCGCTAGACATTATTTTACAGAGAAATTTACTTTTAAACTTTTACTTTTATACTTTTAAAATTAAAAATAATATGACTAAAATAATATTTCTAGCAAACAACATAAAATAGTAAATGCTTTTTTAACATAAATGTGGTAAGTTTGATAACATATGTATTGCAATAAATATCAACATTGATTTTATACAGGTTAACCAACATAATTCTATAACTAAATAGTAACTAAACTAATGCTAGCTTTGTAGCTAAACTTATTAATTAATACGAGATTTAAATATCTTAAGTTTGAAAACATTTAATATAATAATATGTATTTGATATTACATTTTTAATTTAACATAAATTATAATTTTAGAAAGGGACCTGGTAAAAAGAGTAAAAAAGAATCATTCATTTATTTAGTAATCTATTTAGCTATTCATATAAAAATTACTTTGTCATGACAATACAAGTAAACAACTTCAATCAAGTATAATTCAAAATGGACGACAATATTGAATAAATTTAGCGGTCGAAAGTGGTTTTAAAGCTCTATTACCGTATTTACCCGAATATAAGACGACTCGAAAATAAGACGATACCTATTTTGAGAACTTGAAATTTGGGGAAAATCTTTTTATTAATTTTTAGAGCAGTCAATATTTAGTCACTAACAATAAAAATTTAAATAATACTATCACATCAATATTATTCATATACTGTACATTGATTAAATTTTTATTGCTGCAATGCATATTTTATTCCGAGTAACATCATTATCACATGAATAAATCTATTATTATTATTATTATTATTATATTATAAAATATTGTGTTTTAATATAAAACGAATTTAAAACACAACAAAAAAACTTTGTCAGTCATCATCCCCTTCACTTGTTGCGTCGTCATCGCTTTCAATTGTTTTGTCATCACTTGATTCACGTACATCATCATCGCCACTTGATTCATGTCCATCATCCTCACTCGAACTCAGATAGTCCTCTGTTTTTTCTACGTGATCACCCATTGACTTTAGCTTATTTTGATATTTCTGCAATGAAATAAACTAAATTTCAAAGTCTTGGAAATAATATGTTTTAGAACACACAACTCATAATATGCCAAACGTCGCTATGCTAATTTATCAACAACTAGTGAAGTCGTGAAGTTGTTAAAAAGTATCGCTCTATCGGGTTTGCTGTAGTACTTCATAGCGATATATCAATAGTAACTATTCGATATATTTTTCTGGACGCTTTGTGAAATATCGTGAATGATAAGGTGTAATTATATTTGCGTGTTTAGAATGCTATGAAAATGCATGGTATATGACTAGTCATGACTAGTTACTTCCTCTTTTATTTTCCTTTCCGCGTTGGTGTTAAAACTATACATTGCGTAAGTTGTCATGTTTAGGTACGCCATCTTGTCCACTCTTTTTACGAATGGATCGAAGATATCAACTGTGATTTAGATGATGGAACGATAATAGTCAATAGGGAGTGGTTAGAAATCAACCAGTGACAATGCGCCACCGTCATTACAGCATTCCTTCGGTAAATCACATGAAAGTGTCAGGTATATTTTTTTAGGCCTACAACCGCGTGGAAAACACAATTTACAATTAATTTTTTTTTTTGCTATAAGATTTTTTTTCTATATTTATTCGTTGCTTTACCATCATTTTAACTATTTCAAGTTTCTATTATATTTATTGAGCTATGAAAGTGGCCAACATGGACGTCCTTAGCACAATACATCGTAATTGCCGAAAACAACAGACATAAAATATTTAAATATGTGAATATCTGCTAAAACGAAACAAAAAATGCTGGTTTGTGTTAGAATTTAAACAAGAACATGCCTTTTCTTTGTAAAATAAACGTATATCAGTATGATACAACATAAAAATGTTGCCCTTATACCAACATTTTTCTTCATGCGCGAATATAAGACGACCCCCAACATTTGGAGGTCGAAAACTGAAAATAAGCCTCGTCTTATATTCGGGTAAATACAGTACGTTATTAATGGGAAAATTGATGTTGATTTTTAACAATTTGTTAAGTAACCGAATGATTTATAAATGGAAATGCCAATGTTATCTCAATTAAATAGCCTATGTTTACTATTGTGTTTTAAAAATTGATTACTAAGCACATCAAGTGAAAGCTCGAAAATGACGCCTACAAAACTTTATGTTTCGATCTCAAGCTTAAAGGACGAGCTCGGCTCAGAGCAAGAAATCCGAGAACTCGCAGAGCCCTGATAATTGATCTTATTTTACCATGCCAATGCACACCTTTAATGACTTTACTAAATATTTAGGAGCCGAGACCGGCTTACAACAAACCATCCAGCCGTTAATCTCGGTTTTCTATACTGGAACCACTTTCTATTTTTTCAAATAGCTCCTCATTTGTCCACACGAGGCTGAGTTTGATCTCGTTACAGACCCAATGCATCACAGACATATTCTAGAAACGCTGGAAATCGAACTGAGGACCTCAAGATTTGTAGCCAGGCTATTTACCACTAGATCACAGAGTTTTATATGTTAATATCATGTTTTTTAATGATACCAATTGTACCAACTAACAATCAAATAAAGTAAAAATATTTATTTTGCTGTTTTAGCGTCCAGGAGCGTTTGCAATTTACCTGGAGCCATGGCATGCTGATGTGTTCGAGTTCCTGGACCTGAAAAAAAACACAGGCAAGGAGGAAGTCCGCGCCAGAGACCTGTTTTATGCTCTGTGGATTCCTGACCTATTTATGGAAAGAGTAGAGAAGAACGAGGACTGGAGTCTCATGTGCCCTCATAACTCGTCCGGCCTCTCCGAATGCTGGGGGGATGACTTTGTCAAGCTCTATACCAAGTGAGGGTCATTCAAGAGCTTTTTGCTTTTACAATTTTCTAGGAAGGAGAATTGTATAAAATCTTCACAGTTTAAACCATTGCTTAGTCAATTCCTGACTATTAACTTTCACTCTCACACAAAGAGTTATCAGTCCCTAAAAATAATGTTCTCTAAGAACACATCAAGGACTCTGGTTATTTAAACCAATTGTCTTGCTGTAACTTAAGTCCAATCACTTAATCTGTATTGTGTGCAAGGTTATTTTTTATTTAATTACTAATCGTATTGACCTGAAAATAAGCCACACCCTAAAATTAAGATCACTTTGAAAGGAGAAAAAATATTTATTTCTGAAAATGAATCCTTAGGCTTTTTAATGTTTGTACACTTTAGATATTTATTACTGAGATATTTCACTTTTTGTCAAATTAAGTCATAACGATTCACCAAGATATACTCTTTAATCGTTAACCACGTGTTATTACTAATACAGCAATTTTATTCTGACCTCAAAAGTGAGGTAAGTAGTCTATTGAAAGATTATGTCTTTCCTTCAGCCTTGTGTCCAATGTTTTCTCATATTAAATAATATATAAATCAAGTTAAAAATTTAATGGTCATATTTTTATACAAAAAAAAAAACTGAACTTTATAGGCCATACTAGGATTTTATAAAGGATGTTTTTGGGGAAAAAGTGCAGCTTATTTTCAGGTCAATACAGTATTGTTATTTGAACATTGAAAATGAGAATATTTCACCTAAAATATTTTTCACTTTTAGCTATGAATTCTCAAATTGAAAAGAATAAAAAATTAGACATGAGACAGATTTGTGGACTTCAACTTACTGCATATTTACTATGAGTGTGTGAATCTTAGGGGGGAAAATACAAATCAGGGCTGTCAAACTCGATACCCTCGATTCTTACTGGTACCGAAAGAATCGAGAATCAGTCTTAACATTATGATTCTCGCTTCTTAGCTCTCACTAAAACTGGCAACTAAACAAAACGGCGACATTCAGGAAAAATAAATGGTCTCGAATATAATAGGACCTGACATTATGACAGTAATGAGGTAAACATTTAACAACTTAAACACACTTTTTATAAAGTAAAAGTTAAGTGAGAATGTCAGAATACATGAATCAATTTTAAACAAACAATTGATATATAATACATAAAGTCTGATTTTGGTAGGAAGAACAGTAGAAAATTTATGGAAAAGTTACTAGATTTCTAAAATGTATCCCTACGCCAAAACATGATTTGAAAGACCATATATTTAGCAGCTTTCACTTTTGACAAGCAAAGTTTTGAAACCAAAATAACAAGGAAAGTTATAATAAAAATAAATGACAATTTTAATTTTTTTTAATTAAAATAAAATAAATAAGATATTTTTAAAAAAATTAATTATTTTACTTTTTTTGATATGTGTATAAAATAAAACATTGAAAGGAGGATAGAAGTACAAAGCCTACACTCTTACCAGAAACTGTAGGACTCAAAGTTCACAACTAAAATAACAAAACACATAATTATGTAATTTTTCAGAGCACATCAGTCCCCTTCTTCAGCAGAAGAGAGTAAAACAGACTGGACTATTCATTATGGCATATGTGTATTATCACTGGTCTGACAGAATATGTTGGATGTATGCGAGCTTAACTTGACTTAATGTTTTGATGAGGTAGTGCTTTTTAGAATAACTTAATGTCCTTAAAAACATGTTTCGCAAATTTAGGAGTTAGTAACCATTACCCCTGGACTTGTCTAAAGGTGTAGCAAGAACTTCTTCCACATCATCACTGGAGTTGGACTCATCGTAGTCACCTAGGTTGGTTATTAAAGGTGGGGGTCTTGTTATTCACATCCATCTTCATCTCTCAGAGTCTTCAATATTCTTGAATGGATTTCTCGCAGTGGTCCACATACTTACTCCATCTAAAGAATGTATATGTATCCACACATACTGGCCTCAACTATAACACAAAACAAACAGTTGATAAGGGAGTAACTGTGGGTGATTGCAAATTAGTACCTGTGCAAGGATTCTGTGGCATATCAAGGTTACTCACTAGCATGTCACCCTTTTATAGCATCAAGTCATGTGAAGCAAGGTGTAAAGGTGTACGAATGTTAGTTAAGGGCAACAATTGTATACAAGATCTGGACCTGTGCACATATTTAACACTTTCAACACAAGTGCTCAGCAAGACTTTTACCTATACACAAATAATTTGAAGCCCATTCATTTCAGCAATTTGTTCAATGAAAACTTACTTTCTTTGACATTTATGTCACTGACAAGACACTGTCCAATGACCCATGTTTCCTGAGAATTATCAATGAAAAGACTATAATTGGATATTTTGTGCATCAATAAAAAATATTTACAAATTACAGATAATGTAAACATATTCAATAGTTTGCTTAGTACAATTTATTTTTATATTGCTGTTGACCAAACATTCAAAATACATGAGCTTATATCCGTAGATAAAGGCAAAAGGGAGATCAAGATCCAAGTAAGAGTTTTTTAAATGATCACTGGAACCAACCTTGATTATACATTCTATAGATAGCTTGATATATATCATCTCTAGTAAACTCATCTACTGCTGTAGCTGAAACGCCAGGAATTGGTTTTCTGATCATCTTCTTTCCAGGAGTCTCAACTTCATCAAGTATGTCTACAGATAAAATCAACCTTTGAAATAATTTGTAGAATAAAAGTGTGATACACTGGGTGGGAGGGGGATGGTACCTGCGCCAAAACCAATTCATATGTATAAGATATCTTTATTTTTATAGAAAATAACAAATAATGATAACTAATTTTCCACTCATACCAGTAAAAAAAACCCAAAGAGGATCAATAAATGATTATTAAAGTTATAATATGTATGAAAAAAGTGCATTGAGCAAAAACATTTAATAATAAATAAAATGATAGAATATTAGGAAAATGGTAGAGCACAAATAAGAGGAAAAAAACACTGACATATATTTACATACACTTCAATATTTCGATGCTATTGTAGCATCTTCCTCGGGAAGTAGTAATAATTAGACTGAACAGGATGTCTTCAGTAACTGGGTTGAAATTAGCGAATATTTAGGTTGGGTGGTTTTCTAGACTTTGTGATCCATTGATGTGCCAGTTCCCATCATCTTAACTGAGACATATTACATTGTGTCTTGTTGAATGATTTAAACACCTTAAAAGTGTAGCAATCCTCAAAGTTGAGGTTATGATCAGTGGCGTGTGCTTAAACTGGTTTTTCTGGATTCTTAATTTTGGTGTCTTGGCGGTTTTTTCTTTTATTTGTGCTCTACCATTTTCCTAATATTCTATCATTTTATTTATTACTAAATGTTTTTGCTCAATGCACTTCTTTCATACATATTCTCGAGAAACATTGAAATTCTGTTGTGTTTGTGGTGAGTGCCAGTTTGTGTTTTAATGAGGTAGTTAAGTAGAATACTAGGTGTAGCAGTGTCAATTGTGGAGGATAATAGAGAGATAATATAAAAATATGTTATGTGATCCAAGAAAAGGTACCTTAAGAATTCGGCCAGACTGACAAGCAAGCAGGCGAGTCACTGAGCGACTGCCTGGCCAGACTGGTGAGCGAGCTAGCGAGTAATTACCAAACTTATCCCAGTTTATTAGTGAGAATGTCTCTGTCAAAGACACTTCATGCATCTCTGCTACTAAAATATTCTTACAAAGTTATTACATGTTTATAAAAAAAGGAAATATTGCTGTGGTTTTCCCATCACCTCTCCATGCTAACGGTGATTTTTATTTCTAAAGGCTTCCTTTGTTTATAGTATTCAAGTATTAACATATCGATTCGTGCTACTAACGGCCCAATCTAATTGGTAAGACCAGAAAAATTATATATATATGTGTGTGTGTGTTAAGTGTATTAATAGTAATAAAAGTCATATGCCTTTCCTTTCCTTGGACATGCTATGATGTAATTTACATGGGTTTATGGCCCCCCCCACATACATAAATACGGCCCTGCATAAATTCCATAAAAGTATAGTTATTAGTTACAATTGCAAAATGGGCAAAACTTAATACAGTTTGGGGGGGTTTGGATTTGCTCGCTTAGTTACTAAAAAGCTGCCAAAATAAGTTGTGTGTTATGCAAAATAAAATCCAGATTAAGAGTACAACAACCGCCGGGTATTAGCCATAAAAGTTTGCATCTCTTTGGATTGTTTATTAATAGAGCGGTCATGTTCGATTACTTGGTACCTTGTTATTTTACTTTTTTTTTTTACTATTTTCAATTTTCTGTGTTAATTTGCCAATGAATGTTCTATACATAAGAAATATTTATACAAATAATTTTAATGTGGAGTAAGTTGCATGATGAGTTCTCATAATCGTGAATCAAAAAATCGAGGCTAAACTTTAATAATCAGAATCAAGAATTTAAACTGTGAAATTTGTTTTTTTACATTAAAAAGAACTAAGGTGGAATATTTTTTGAAAAAAAATATTGTAGAAATAAATTTATAAAAAATATGTAAAAATAAGAATAAGCTTGCACCGTTTTAAATCAGTGTCTTTTCTTTTAAACATAAACTTCTTTTTTTTTATTTTTTTTTAACAGACTTCCATGATTTCTAAGTTTAAATTTGTGTCTAGGGACATTCAAATTAGTTTTATATTCAATATATAGTTTATTCAAAATACATGTAGTGTACTAACATGCTTATTGAGATAAATTCACTTCTGTTTGTAAAATATAAAGGGGTCTATGATATAAACAGAAGTGTGTAAACATTAGAAGAAAGTGATCAATTATATATTTGTTATCAAAGTGAAGAAATTCTTATGAGAAAACATATCAACAATTGAGATTTGTTTTGATTGGGCTACCCTGTTTGCCAAATGTCTTCAAACATCACATTTATAGTTCACACACATTCAAATCTGCCATAAATAATTAAAGTTTTAAATCTACAAAATAATAAAATAAAACCATGTGATGTTAAATAGTTAGAGGTTTTAGAGTTGCTATTTCCCCTAGTGTATAAAACTCCATAATTATCATCACATGATTCGACTCTTGATTGGTCAATACAAAACCACATCAGAAAGTAATTAAGATAATAAAATCAAATACCTAACTTATTTTTTTTATCATGGCGTCACTAAAGATAAAGAATTATCATAAATTATTTGTGTTAACAATGACAAAAATAAATATATTTTTTAATAAATTGTAATTTATTAACTCTAGCAAAAATTAAACCAAATATCCTCAAAATAAATAAAATTTCAAAGTTGTATACAAGAAACATTGCTAAAGTAAATTTTTATGTTTGTGGTTCGTTGGCACTTTGGTGTAATTTAAGTATACAGTCGATAAGAATTATATATTTTTGGTCGGTTAGTGAACATGTAATAGGTTTAAAAAAAAGGTTTTATTGGATAAGTTAGAGAAAAACTGTAGAAAAGATTACTAACTCCCATAGGACACACTTTTTTATTTTTGTGGATTCTTACAAGTCAAATGAAAAACATCCATTTATATCAAGTGGGGGCTCTTTGAGAGAGAAACTTGCATTAGTTTAGAAAATAACTGTTATTAAGTTATTTTTAATCTTTTTTTCAATCAATTCATAGACTAAAAGTTACAAAGGTACCTACTTAAGAGTTATATTTATATTAAATTAGTTTTAAAATGACATCAACCCAAGGATCGACACTATAGTTGTCGGTGGTTGTGGTTTCAATGATAGCTCTAAGTATCTGGTGAATTTACCACGTCCATGACAGACTCTGCCTTAAAAACTATGAGTGAAGAATGACCCTGAGCCAAGGACAGATCCTGGATAGCTCTTTAGTAGAGCATTGGCATGCCAAACCAAGGACTCTGAGTTCAGGTGTTGTTTTTCAACTAATTGAAATATATCAGTGACGGCTGTATCCATAACCATTCCATTTCCAAGCTATCTTTATGACAAAATATTTATTGAGGTGTTATTTACAATATGGCATGGAAGAAATTAAATATTAATATAATAAAATATAAAGGTCATGGTTTAGTTACTAAAATAGTTCAACTGTTATTAGTCCTAGAATATGAGGTGAACACAGGACTAAAGTTTGTCCTCAATACTGTTTAAAACACAAATACAATTTTCTAAACTTTAAATTGGAACAATAGGGTCATGACTTTATGGAATATATAATGTTACAGGCAGTATAAGTAAAGTAAAATGTATTCTTAAATAGTTACTTAATGGTTACTTCACTAAATTGGATATATATAAAAAACAATCAAACAATCAAATATATATATATATATATATTAATACATAGAGTACCCTCCTAAAAATAGAAAGTGAAAATATGAAGTGTTACCAAAGAGAACATAATTAACATAACATGTTTACATTTGGAAATGTTACAAGGTTTCTGAAGGTAAGACAATATCTAAAATGAAACCTAAATTGAAGACAAAATTATTCAAGTGCCAAAAAAAAAAAGCAGCATATTCCCAACTTTGAGTGTCCCCACACTTACACATAACTATATGACACCACTCATAATTATTATTGGCATATATTTCAGTAGCCATTTAGACAGTGAAACCAGCTGTACGACAGATAAATAGGCAAAGTCCAACAAACTCAGGATTTATTCTTGAATTGATGTTGATTATGTAGTTGAGAAGTCACCTCCGAGTGTTTAGACAAAGCATTCAAATATGAAATTGATTCTGATCATAATACAAACCATTGACCAAAGGTGCTAATCACTCATCCTGTTCGGTTTGCCGGTGATGAGGAGGTCGGGGTTTGAATCTCAAACAAGTATAGTGAGCTGTTTTTTCCTAAATCGTTTATTACTCACTTTGTACACAAATTCAATTACACTTACCTATAAATTGTACCTCCATAATCACTACCCCATTAATGTAACTATACATATAGCCAAGTTGGGTAGTAAGATGGAAAACCGAACGAACCCAAACGACATCAAATACAATTTTAAATAATCCTTATTACAATGATATAAGCATCTCAGAATGTAGCTGACAACTAAAAATTAAATAATATTCAATATAAATCCAAACACAGGTTTTAACAATCAAAATGTAACTATTTTGGCAAGATTACCCTAGAATTGACGGTGAAATTCTTATACACATTATCATAAACAACACCTATGAGTCATTAAATATAACATATTAACAACGATAAATATTAATTGTATCATGCAAAGTACAGTACACCATATACATAATAGGAAAATATGCCCATGAAAAATAAAAAAGTGACATTTTACCAATTTTTAGTTTAAAACAAACTGGTCTTCTAAGCATATAATAATTTTGAAAAGAGGCTACAATATATTGAAAATTTACATTATATTAAATACCATAGTGTGTAAATCAAATTGATTTTGTTATGCTTATGAAAGACTTATCGGTATGCATTTGACACCTCATTAGAAAGTTGTGATGACATGGATTGGCAGTGGTTTACAGTGGTATGACATACGAGCTGGAAAGAATAAAGTAGTTGAAGTTCGTTCTTAGATTTTCCAGAGTAAAGAAAACATTTTGGCTGGAAAAATAGTTTACCAAATTTGATATGGATCTTATGTTTCAATAACTACCCCAATAGCAAAAGCTATTCACAGCTCAGGATTTAACTCCGTTGTATCTGACCTAGATTAACTTAATATTTAGTTACTATCACTTTGGCAGTTGCATTATCTAAGGCAGCGTTTCTCAAAATGTGCTCCTTGGAGCTTCCCGAAACCCCTTCAAGGGAATGAATTTTCTCTATACACTCCAACAAAAAACAAAAAAACACTAACAATGAACGCAGAAGCAGACATGTGAATCTATCTCTCTTCTATTGAGATACATATTATACAAATTTGCAGAAATGTTAAACAATGCCACTAGTGCCACTAAAAAAAAAATATTTTGAAAACAGATTTATTTTTTGTTTTGTTTAAAAAGTAATGATTGTATTTGTTTATCACGTTATGTACAATCAATTCAAAACATAAATGGATCATTTTTATACTGAGAAAATTTCTCAGAGTTTTAAATGACATCATCATAAGTCTCTTTAGCTACAATCCACATAAACAAAAACATTTCATAAACAACACCTATGAGTCATTAAATATAACATATTAACAACGATAAATATTAATTGTATCATGCAAAGTACAGTACACCATATACATAATAGGAAAATATGCCCATGAAAAATAAAAAAGTGACATTTTACCAATTTTTAGTTTAAAACAAACTGGTCTTCTAAGCATATAATAATTTTGAAAAGAGGCTACAATATATTGAAAATTTACATTATATTAAATACCATAGTGTGTAAATCAAATTGATTTTGTTATGCTTATGAAAGACTTATCGGTATGCATTTGACACCTCATTAGAAAGTTGTGATGACATGGATTGGCAGTGGTTTACAGTGGTATGACATACGAGCTGGAAAGAATAAAGTAGTTGAAGTTCGTTCTTAGATTTTCCAGAGTAAAGAAAACATTTTGGCTGGAAAAATAGTTTACCAAATTTGATATGGATCTTATGTTTCAATAACTACCCCAATAGCAAAAGCTATTCACAGCTCAGGATTTAACTCCGTTGTATCTGACCTAGATTAACTTAATATTTAGTTACTATCACTTTGGCAGTTGCATTATCTAAGGCAGCGTTTCTCAAAATGTGCTCCTTGGAGCTTCCCGAAACCCCTTCAAGGGAATGAATTTTCTCTATACACTCCAACAAAAAACAAAAAAACACTAACAATGAACGCAGAAGCAGACATGTGAATCTATCTCTCTTCTATTGAGATACATATTATACAAATTTGCAGAAATGTTAAACAATGCCACTAGTGCCACTAAAAAAAAAATATTTTGAAAACAGATTTATTTTTTGTTTTGTTTAAAAAGTAATGATTGTATTTGTTTATCACGTTATGTACAATCAATTCAAAACATAAATGGATCATTTTTATACTGAGAAAATTTCTCAGAGTTTTAAATGACATCATCATAAGTCTCTTTAGCTACAATCCACATAAACAAAAACATTGAGGGGCTCTGCGATAATTTTTAGGGGTGTAAAGAGCTCAGTAGGTCAAAAAGTTTGAGAACTGTTTATCTAAGGTGTCACTTTCACAAAAGATTGTAGGCCCTACTGGCAGAACGATCAGGGTTCAAATTCCAATCAGGTTTAATGAGGGTGTTTTTCTCTAAATGGCTTTTCACTCCACCCCCACACAAATGTGGGTGCACATCCTACAGTGTAGACCTATCCTAAAATATATCCTTTAAGATTTATTAGATTAAAGATTTAAAGAACCCATTTTCAATTGAATATATTTTCAAATTGTGTCTGTACATAGCTCATAGTATAATTTAGCCATGCCACTAAATATAGAACTATATAAAACTGATTTAACATTTTTAAGTCTGTGAAAGATGGGTTGGTAAATATGATGTAGTCTTCGGAAGGTACCAAATTTGCCTATGTATTCTATGATTTTGGTAAAAAGGAACTTTTATAAAACCAGCCCATTATGTTTACAACACTGATACATTTTTACTTTATTATTAGGATTATTTCTTGGATTTGATAATATCCATCAAAAGTGGCAGCTGCAGATCAGATGATAAATGTGTAAAAATAAAAGTTTATTGTGTTATTAAATTCAATAAAAGCTAAATAAATTTCTTATCTAAATTGGAGCGTGAACTTTTATATGATATAGCTTTGATCCCCTCCAATTTGCTAGCCACCACGAGGCTGGATAAGAACTACTTAAGAAGTCCCTCATAATATACTTTGATCAGAGTTTAGTTTGACCACAATGAAGCTAATTGGATTACAGCTAATCACTCTTCTGTCAAGATCATTTTCATCATGTTCTAACTCTTTAGTTAAATTCATACCACATTACAAAGATGCTCACAACAATAATTGTGTTAATATTGATGGTTTCATGGGTATTATAATACCAGCCAATCGAAAAAAAAAACTCATCAGTTCATTGGTAAATTTTCTAAACTTTCCAAAGTCCCTAACCGCTTTGAAAAAAGAATACCTGAAAGATGTATCGAGCAAACATATTAAGTTTATATTTAGCCTACAATTCAGTACTGAAAAAAAGTATTTATGATATTTTATAAATGTCTGTTGTTTCTCTTTAAGGTCTATCTCCAAGTGAAAGGAAAATCTTCAAACACTCTTTAAGGAAAACCTCTTTTCACTCTTTGAAGTATGTCGTATTATTCATAGAATAGTATAATTTAAAGAGAATTGGGCTACAGGGGGGAGATGAAAGAGAATTGGGCTACAGGGGGGAGATGGTATGGACAAGTAATAAGAATTTGAAAGGAAAGGAAAAGGATTCTAAGGAGAATATTGAAGTTGAAGCTTGGAGTAAAAAGAAGGAATAGATACTAGCAAGTGTGTGTGATTGAAAGGAGAAGATTGGACGAGAGAAAGTGACAAAGAATGGTGGAAAGACAGAGTGAAATGGAGGCATTCTTCTTAACTGGCCAAACCACAGGCTGGAAACAGTTCATAATGATGAATATTATTATTAATTATTATTATTAGATACATGTTAATTAATGCCAATAATAATAAAATAAAATATTGACAGTAACATTTGTATCAAAATGTTTTCCAAATTTATAAAAATAAGCTATTTTAAATTATTTATATTAGATATATATAAAAAATAAACAAAGTTGGATACAATGTTGTATAAATTTGATGACTTAGTTCAGTTGTTTGTTAAAAATATAAAATGGAAAAATGACACACGTGCATTATTTTATACCATGGAGTACATAATTTATAATATTTTCATTAAGATGGTAAGATTGTCAGTTTAGTTATTATTATTTTTTAATGATGAAGTTGGGGAAGGTATGTATGTATTTTGGAAGGGGGCATCCAAGACCATCAAAATAAATTTGTTTGAAAAGGGAAAGTAATCCTCCTCGAAATCCAACCAGTTTTATGTTATGGTTTTGAGTTCTAGTATTAAGATAATGGGGGAAAAATTATATTTTATATTCAAGATCAGATTTTTTCAACAAGTGAGATTTAAAACCGAAAACTGAATAGACTCAGAAATGAAACAATTCATATTTTTTGAAATGACCAATTAATATTAATGTGGCAGAAATCAAATACCTCCCCCCAATTGGAGATAAGGCAGTGAAATAGACTTAGATTGTTGAAAGAATTCATAAATTTTAAATGCTATAATAATTATCAACTTTTATTGTAAAAAATTGATATTATTTCTAAAGAAATCTTTTAAAGATAAAAATATGTACCAAAAATCTGTTTTATCATTTGGATTATATATTATATTTTTCCTGGAACAAAATTTCATTTGGATGGAGACAGTCTGACCAAAAGATTTTTAAAAAACCAAATTTTATTCAAGCAATAATGTAATCTTCACAGATAACTGTATCATAAAATGTTACTGTATTTAAAATAATTTTTTGAAAATTCATAGTTACAATTTTGAAGAAGAAGAAAGAAATTTGAGAAGGCTCATATTCCATTGAACACCCCATGAGACTACAGGATCATTCGTACCCCAACCTTTGGAGAAAGAGAGTGGGGACAGCAGCCTACGACTCTCACACCAAAACCTCAAGACTCTCGTGAGAATTGGTCAGCAAAGTCCTCTTCTTGGTACTGCCAGAAACCGTGATCTGGTCCAGGCTGTCAGAAGAGTCTGAACCTTGAAAGGGGTGTCGAGGAGGCAGACGCAGGCGTAAGGCCCCCCAGAACCTGGCCCGCTCATCTCGTCCTACGTTGGAGTACCACTCCACCACTGGCGCAGCCTGTAGCAGAACCGCCAGGCTCTCATTGTGCGGGGTCTTCTCAGAGTCACACAGGGGCAGTTTCTGGAAGAACATGACTCTCAATAGTGAACGGCAATAGTGTCAATAAAGCTAAGTATTTTAGAAGGGGGAGGGGCAGAGGAGGTGTCCCCCCTACCCCCTGAATTTTGGAGAAAAGCTTAAAAGTATGGAATTTTGTGAAGAGTCAAGATCTTGAATTGGAAAATTCTAGAATTACTCTGTACCACGGTACTTATGATTATGCAAGTTCTTTAGCGTAGACTTGTACAGACAAATTTTATATTTTTCAACTGTCAATCCCTAAACTTAAAAATTCTCAACTTCATAACTTATCAAATATTGATCTGTAGTAGATTGTACAGGAACCTTAGTTGGCTAGTATTGCTGTCATCACCGCCGACTAGTCTTAAGGCTACTACTACTAGCCTAAGAGATATGAGTAACCTTAAGAAGATTAGGTAAAACTTGTTAGTTTTCCTACATGCAATGATTGTGAATGTCAAAACAAATTACACTTGTAAATTTAAAAACCAGTCATTAACAACTTTAAAAACACTCCTTAGAACCCTAGAGAATGTTTAAGTGATGGATGTTCTGCTATGTTTATCATACTTTTAAGCTTGAAAATTATGTAATCCTAAGCTTGGGCTTTGTAAAAGCTCGGGTGCTTGGTCAATACCAAGATTATTTCCTGTTTCACTTTTTCTTAGTAATCAAATGACCTTGAAATTACAAAATTTGACCCTGCTTTCCACCAACATTGAACAATAAAGGTAATTTGTTATTTAAAAATTCAGAATAGACACAGAACTATGGTTGTTAAAAAATATATATAATAAAAAATATCACACAATATTAAAACAATTTTATTTAGGCATATTTAAAATCCACTTAGAGCTGATATTATTTAAGTTAGTAGGCTGAAGTTCTTTTGTACAATCCACTTTTAATAGGAAGAACCTTACCTGAAAGCTGGAAACGTTACTAAATCTACTTTCATGCGGGTTTCATACGGGTGTCATGAGCCGGGGCAGACACAGCCCTCACAATAATATACTCAGATGGGAAACTTTTAGTAAAGTAATGAATTTGGGAAGAACTGGTTTTCACAATGGGGATGTAAATTAGCCAATTTCAATATTAAAAAATACTAGTACAACATATTTTTGTTAATAATATAGCACTATATATTTTTACAGCTTGACTTCTTAGTTTGACACTTTACTTTCTAGGTTCTGAGCATCATTAGACAAGAACACCTGTCATTTATATTTGTCTTCCTGTGTTGCTAAGTCAACGAGTTTCTCCCACAATCTGTTGATTTTCAGAACTGTCACAAAATAGTCCTATCTCTCCAAACCTAGCACTAATCCTAAGCTTGGGCTTTGTAAAAGCTCGGGTGCTTGGTCAATACCAAGATTATTTCCTGTTTCACTTTTTCTTAGTAATCAAATGACCTTGAAATTACAAAATTTGACCCTGCTTTCCACCAACATTGAACAATAAAGGTAATTTGTTATTTAAAAATTCAGAATAGACACAGAACTATGGTTGTTAAAAAATATATATAATAAAAAATATCACACAATATTAAAACAATTTTATTTAGGCATATTTAAAATCCACTTAGAGCTGATATTATTTAAGTTAGTAGGCTGAAGTTCTTTTGTACAATCCACTTTTAATAGGAAGAACCTTACCTGAAAGCTGGAAACGTTACTAAATCTACTTTCATGCGGGTTTCATACGGGTGTCATGAGCCGGGGCAGACACAGCCCTCACAATAATATACTCAGATGGGAAACTTTTAGTAAAGTAATGAATTTGGGAAGAACTGGTTTTCACAATGGGGATGTAAATTAGCCAATTTCAATATTAAAAAATACTAGTACAACATATTTTTGTTAATAATATAGCACTATATATTTTTACAGCTTGACTTCTTAGTTTGACACTTTACTTTCTAGGTTCTGAGCATCATTAGACAAGAACACCTGTCATTTATATTTGTCTTCCTGTGTTGCTAAGTCAACGAGTTTCTCCCACAATCTGTTGATTTTCAGAACTGTCACAAAATAGTCCTATCTCTCCAAACCTAGCACTGAGCATCATTAGACAAGAACACCTGTCATTTATATTTGTCTTCCTGTGTTGCTAAGTCAACAAGTTTCTCCCACAATCTGTTGATTTTCAGAACTGTCACAAAATAGTCCTATCTCTCCAAACCTAGCACCCTGCTGTGAGTGCTACTACACACATCCTAGTGAGAAGAATTTGTTTTCAAATGTCGAAACGTTAATTCTTCTTCTACTTGTGTTGCCAAGTACATCTTGGGAGGCAGAAAGAAAGTTTAGTTCGCTGCATTGACTGAAAACCTAATTGATGACTTTATGACACAAAAACGATTAAATCACATTGCAGATTGTCACCTGCACAAAAACTATTGGATCGCATCGATATAAAAGAAATAGTAAGGTATTTTATTCAGAAAAATGAAAAAATAAGATCCACGTTCAAATATATGCATTAATGACTAAGATAATTTATCTATTTGATTAATAAAATAGCTAAATATGTTATATCAAATATTTGTTGTTCGGTTGGTACAAATTAACTATTTTTCTTTATTGTGATTGTAAAATTGGTTATTTCCAGAGCCAAAACAAGGAAAGCTGGTTTCAACCCCTCTTCTTCCTAAAGTATGAATAGTAGGCCTAATATAATTGTTCTGTTTCTCGTCAATGTCTAGGTTAGTAGCTTATTGGAGTCCATTACATTTTCTAATACCTATAAACTGAATTATTATGTGTTAGAACACTTTAAAATGCATCATAAAATATTTAATTTAGAGACGTCACATCGAGTCACTGCAAGTAGCCCTAAACCCCACCCCCTTTACTCAAAAAAACTGGGTAGGGACTTGGTTAAATTCACCCACCCCAGTAAACAAGAGCTAGCGACACCTCAGGTCATGTGATCTGCGGCTGTCACTTTTGATGGGTATTTACTTAAAGTTCCTTCTTTTTAAATCGGACTACAGATAGACTTGACTTAATTATTTAACCTTTAATATTTTCATAACAATGTGGCTTAGTGATATAAAGCAAGATCTAGAATGTATAAAACTTATTTAAACAATTAAAGACAAAAAGGCATATGTATCACTCAAGTGTTCATTTGTAATTTTTAAATATATAGCCTCTTTATCTGTCCATATATTAAAGAAAATACTTACACTGCTAATAGGATTGATAGAATTCCTAAGTTTTAAAATTTCCTGACTTTCACCAGTTTTTCCAAAAATAAGTGTTTTTTCAGTATTTTAAATAAAGACTCATAATTGAAGGTTGTGCAAGTTGTACCTTCAGGGAGATGCAGACAACCTTGGAGTGGATGCGTAGCAGTGTGTACAGCGCGTAGTAGAGATCAGCAGAGGTCCAATTACCAGCAAGCATCGATGGAGATAAAATGGCCAGTAGCCGACGACTGCGCTGAGCCAGCGAGTTCAGCTCGGCAGGCCCTATACAGGAGAACGTTATAAATTCAACAAACTAGCAGATTCCAATAGCAGTTCCATAAACTTACATCATGAGGATATTAGCCAAAATACACTTTAGCGGTTTGTAGTACACCATAGCTACCAGACAAGTGGAACAGCCAAAATATAGAACACTGTAGACGAGTCAAATCCATAAGCTACATTTTAAGAGCAGATTTATGAATTAATATTCAAAAGATGTTTTGCACATTAAATTCCAAAATGGAAAATGTACAAAGATAATAGCTTTGATTCATTGTACATAAAGTCGAGGTTTGATAAAATGATAATGAACATTGCCTTATTAGTAGGTTACTGTTCAAACAAAAACAAAATAAAGTTATATCAAAACAAATTACCAGTATCCATAATTTTCAGTACATTATTGTTTTTAAGGACCTCGACACAAACTAAGGTTTATTAACCCTTGGAACTATAACTATATACACTTCAGAATCTTTTATACCACTTTCGATTTTTAATAAAGTTAAGGCCTTGAATTGATGGGTTCAAAATGAAAAAAATATTAGAGCTGGTTAGTTAATGCATTGTCTTAGATGTAGCGTGTAGCTGACGATAAATTCAAATTGATTTCAAACAATATTTACTACAAATAGTATTTATTAATAAGATAAGAATATCCCCAAAATTTTAAATTTGAGAACATCCTATTCACATTTAGAAACAGTTTTTTGATAATATAAAGAGTTGATTTTATCAAAATAGTATGAAAGTTTGAAATAAAACTACTATTTAAACATGTTACAAATTTTATTCAACCTTGATTATTAAATTTAGCACATATTATTTTTATTTAGCTACTTTAATATACACTGAAAAAAAGGAAGTATTAAATATTCATAAATTCTCCTTTAATCCAGCAGCATTCCATATATGGCCTTAACTGTTCCCCTTGCACTTCCTCCCCCCAAAATAAATTTCGAGGTGTACCACTGTACCCGATACTTAACCACTAGGGCGTGTTGAGGGTCTTAAACACAAATATTCAAAAAAGTCATAGAAAGATATTTCTAAAAGAGTGAAATGGTTCGATAATAAAACTGTGGTGTGTTTATAATTATATTTGTTAAGAGGAAGCTATGTCCTTCAATTGATTCAAAATGTGGCTCAACAGTTAAATGTAACAACAAATAGTTATGTTGTTATAGTTTGTCACCAGGCAGTTAGAGCCACGTGTACTCACAAGTTTTGCCAAGAGAGTTGGGTGAGACTTGGTGAGAACAACAGCGATAGTTGTAACGAGTCTCGAGGGTAGGCACGATCACTCCCAGGACAAAGTCGCAGTCTGCATCATTGTAGCAAACCAGGGCATCGTACTCCTTACCATCTGAAAGTGAAACTCTGGTCGATCAATCATCCTTGGGCCTCGAAACATTCGTATAAAACTTCTTGACAAATTAAAATGAAAAATATTATTAGTATCTCGAATAGTATTCACCATTATATAACAACTGAAATTATGTGCTAATGATTCCCAAGTAACGTCAGGTGTGCGGGAATTTTCACAAGTGAGAAAATGTATGAATTTAGAGAGTGTTTCACAATGGGAGATAGTGAGAAGGGGATTTCAAAGCTGATCATTTATCTAAGTTCTTAGCTGATCAACAATTTGTTTCCACTTTCCTATAAATATATAGTTTCCCATTTTTTCATTGTAAATTATTTATGTTGAAATGGAGTTGTAAGCTCTTGTGTTTCCCTTGCAATAGTCGGGGTGACGAGTCTCACCATTGGTCTCCTTGTAGCCGCAAGCGTCCTTCCAGATGACCCTGAGCTGCAGTCCGAAGCGAAGGTAGAGCGCAAACAGAGCGACCAGGAACAGAAGCACACCACTGAGGAGCAGGAAATCCTGCTTGTACAACCTCTGCTGCATCGGTTCTTCCAGGAACTCCACTAAAACACACAATATCACATATAATCAGACACGCGGCAGGAACAGTGTGATTCAAGTCGCAAGGACAGTCCAATTTTATAAGAAGGGCCTTTTAGAAAATTTAAATAAAATTTTTATTGCGGCTAGATTGACATCAATTTACTATTTTATAAACGTTATGTTATAGCTAAAGATGGCAAGACCTCACATATGAATACGTCAAAGTAGATTCAGTAACTTTTCTAGCTTTCAGAAGGCTCTTAATATGAAAATTGGATTGTATCTGACAGTGACAAACGTTACTAAAACTACTTTAATATATAGGATAAACATTGATAGTTTCGTGATAGTTTTTAAAACTTATCCAACACACAAACCAAAGTTTGAAGTTCAAACTTTTGCGTATAGAAGCGGGACATATTCTTCCATCTATACACAAAAGTTAAAACTAAAAAACTCGTATGTTTGTTGGATAAGTTTGAAAAACTATTACGAAATGATCAATACTTAAAACAGGGTCTACGTCAAGTTGTCAGCTGTCACTTCAGTACCTAGCATTAATAATATGGTAACACGTTATCAATATTGACAGCTATAAAGTGTTTATATTTTATAAAAGCTGCTCCAAAAATCCATTCTTAAGAAAATCAAAAGTATAGTTTATTTAATAACAACAAGCCTAATTTTTATACAACAATGCTAAAGGTGTGGGAGTGTTTTCTAGCTCCCCTGCACTCTTCACCCAGTTACTCCCCAATATATGAATTCTAGAATGCCTACATTTGTGAAGAGTTTGTTGAATGATCTAAATCACCTTCCACTTGGAAAGTGAATTCTAGATACGAGTCTGGTCACCATATTTACCTGTGTGCCAGTTTTAGTACATATGGAAATAAAGTTGAATGAAGGGTAGAGATTTTTATTCCCTTGTTTATAAAAAAAAAGATTGAGAAAAAATTGGGATATAAGAATAATCTCGGGAATTTGAAGATAATACTTTTAATGTGGCCCCTATGGCACTTCCCAATATGTCAAAACCATTAATTTATTTTTAATTAAAAACATACATTTTAATTATCTTTACATAATATATTTCTTAATTTCTATACTTACTCATTAGATATATTTATTAACATGGAAATTCTAGAAATTTAAAAATAGTTGGCAGTTTAGTTTGATACTTAGTTTTACTTTGGGAATTCCATACGCGCCTGAACTATTTTAACAAAACTTTGAAATCTCCCATGTCTGTAGGGAGGACGCTACAATATGAATGACAACAACAATGAAAAGCGACATTAATAACAATATCAATAGCATGAAAAAAACACTATTAACACCACGAGCCGTGAACATTCATCCATCCATTACTGTTTACAGCCTGTGGTCTGGCTCAGTTTTTTATTCAAGACTAGGACAGGCACAACATCCAGTCCCCGGCCGTCAATTTATCAATGTGAACGGGGAAACCCATATTTTCATAAATGATAAATTTTCATTCACTCCGCGAATCGAACCCGGGCCCTTAGCTCAAGAGACAGAGATGCTGAGCCAAGGTGTCGGATCGAGCAATGAGCAATAGTAAGAATATCTACAGAGCCCGCTATTAGGATAAAAGGAGTACAACCATTATAAACAATAGCGACCGAAATAAATCACTCCATAAGAAACAATAGCGAGAGAAACAACAGTTATTACAACAATAGCAGATAAACTATGAGCAAGAATAGTGATGGGAGCTACAACTATTACAACAATATGAGAAATTATAAACATAGTGGCCAATAATCGTGATATTACAACACTTAGAGAAACTATAGACACAGTCGCCGATAATATCAGCAGCCATAGCAATATCAATAGCTATAGAAGCAACAATAGCAAAATAAACAGCATATACGAGTATTTAAAAACAAGTATATAAAAACAGCTATAACAATAAAACGAACTATAAACTCAGCAGCAACAATAGCAACATAAATAACATATATTACAATAATAATACAGCAGTAGCAACAGATTAAAGATCTATCGAACAAATAACCGTAGCTATAAACACAGCACCAGTAATTAACTAGAGCAACCGCAACAATTACGGTGACTAAAAACAACCATGTATACAGCAGTAAATAGAGCAGTAGCTACAGATTTACGACAACAATAGCAACTCACAATCCTACCTTCCAACATATCCGAAGATAAATAAGTACGAAGAGAACTCCCTGGAAAAACCAAACAAAGACAAAACTTAGGTGGATCGGTCATCAATATTATTCAGCTCTTGATAATCTTTGACATCTTTTAATAAATATAACATATTAGTTGTGATCACAGGTGACAAAATTCTGATGGAAAATGATCATAGAACAAATAGTCACATCTTAAGTAAGAAAAGTTCCTATTGACAAACTGTATAAAAGAACATTTAAAATAATAAGTGCTAAAGAGCAGCTATAGTCGGATAGCAGTTTAAAAAATCTTATAGTTTATAAAACATGTACAAGTGCCGAAATAGACATAATCTATCGAAAGTGATTGCTACAAAAATAGATAACTTGGCGTGTGTACACATTAAAATCAGTTTGGTGGAATATTGAGCAGTCTGTCTGATACGTTTCTTCCTATGACAATACAAATGTGTATAAATCCATATTAAAACACTCCGTTGATCCTATCCAAAAGTTGTTCTTTAAATGCAGTATGAAAAATGTGTTGCACCTAGTGACAAAGTCCGCCACTTAGATCTGTTGACAACACATCTGTTTATATAGCCCAATTTTACTACCAAAAACCTTATGAAAGGCCTTTTTTTCTGAATGAAGTAAGATTCCGTCAGGAAAAAAAGAGCTTCCAGATAGTTCTTCATAAGAAAATTGGGCAATACTAAGTTAAGGCTTCACATAACGGACCACCCTTCTTTAATGTTACCGGTGAAAAGTTCGGGGACTACACATACCATATGGAATAAAATGATACGTCACAATAATAAATATGTTCTAATTTAGTACTTTATAGTCAGGAACACAAATTTCAAAAATCAATAATTATAAGTAAGCTTCCCTCAGAAAAAACAAACAAGCATCTTGTTTTGTCATACATAAATCTTTTAACAAAATTTAAATATAATATTAATTCAATTGTAAAATTACACCTGGACACTGGGATCCAACTCTAGGACCTGTGCTTAGTGCGCCAATGCTCTAACCACTGAGCTATCCAGGAGTCACTATTCACTCATATTTTAAAGAAGTCTCTGTGATGTAATTGATCACATATGTGTAGCCGACGACCATTTCCACACGTCTTTCACAGTCTACCATTAAATATGGGATTTAATGTTCAAGAAGAAAACAGCTAAAACAATTTTGTAACCTTTTTCAAATATCAGTCATTTGTAAACTACCCTTAAATGAATTCATATTTAAAAAAACATGTGGACAGTGTTTATTATCAGCTAACAAAATCGCCAAGTATATTTTTTAAAACATTCTTAAAGCCTTTTTCGAAATATCTCAAATTTGTAATAATCAATTAGTAAAAAGATTTCGAATTTTTAATATTTAATCAGTAAACAACCCGAAATTTAAGAGAGACTTATTATGTAGTCACTGCGACTCACTGCCCGTTCGCTTTGTACGCATAATATATATTCTAATGTTTAAGGGATGAAGGAACGATTAATTTAAAGGAAATGTACACGCATTTGCGTGGAGAAATAGTTAAAAGCCAACGTTAGTACACCCGACCAAGATCGAAAACCCAATTTCCCTGTCATTCGCAGTTCATTCTATTGTGAAACTGACGCCTTAGACCAGGGCTGGTACAACGTTTTATCATCCAAAGGGCTAAATAAGATTATTAGTTTTCACCGCGGGCTGGAAATATATTTACTAGTCTCATCTACTCAATATAGTCCTGCAAACAACACTTAATAAACAATTATGTTTAACACTTATAATAATTGTATTTTGGGTTGATAGACGTTTCCAAATTTTAATGTCAGAGAAAAAATTTATTAACCTCTCAAAAACGTATTATTAAATATGCATGCACGCACATACATTCTCACAAAATAAATAAGCATTATAAATATAAATATATGCACAGTTTTAATAATAAAATAAATGCATTTAAAATGCAATAATGGCCATAATAAATAAGTATTTTTATTTTAATAATTGGCTTTTCCACATCTATCACCGAGGGTTTTCTATTAATTTTCCTCCGGGATATTGCGAGGGCCACATTTTCAGTGAGAGCGGGTCGCATTTGTCCCGCGGGCCACCAGTTGTACCACACTGTTTTAGACCATTGGTATAACTATATCGCCTCAGGTATGACCATTTAACGTATAAATATAGAGTTAAATTCATGAGGAGGTTATAACTATAGCTCCAGAAAGACAAAAAAAAAAAATAAACAGATTTACAGACGAACTTGATTGTAAGACCCACTTTCAATGAGTTCGGAAGAACATAAAATGTCAATAACCATCATAATCTCGAGGTTGAACTCTTTCACGACTACAATAATAATTAATAATTTATCTACATGAGACTGCGCCAGTGACAGAGCCGCTATATTAGCGACAGTTAGTCTCACCTGCCCGGAGGAGACGAACCTGCACCTCCAGGACCTGGAACCAAGTGTTACTGATGCTGCACTGATATTCCCCGTAATCCTCCTCCTGCACTCCGTGGATAAGCAGGTATGATCCCACCACCAATTCATCCTCCCTGCAAACAAACACATCGACATTTGGTTATTCGCGTCTTGGGGCTTAGGGTAGTGAGGACCCGCTAAGGAAGTAAACAGTTCGGTACACCCAGCCTGGATTCGACCTACGGACCAGCAAACTAGACAGGACGAGATTGAAACCTTTTGAACCACGTGCCCACAGATGCGGTAGTACGGATATTTACAATTTACCTATCAGATGTTTTTGATGCGCACTTTCTGAACTCATATTAAATCAGCACACGATTTACAAACTAGCTTAACTCTATAGATAGAAAAGGACAAACACCCCTGTCGTTAATTCAGCATCACTTGTTCAAATGTCGGTGTGAAAGTTAATAGTTTGTAATTCTTGGTGATATTACATGTAGTTCAGAAAGTTAAAGTTAAAAATAAAATGCTTCACCTTAACGTCGCCTTAGCAACGCCACCCAAGGTCATACCAACCTTACCACCTTACTTCCCCTTCAGAACCTAACAACTTTTGTTTAAAACATTTTTTTTGTGCAATGCCTTGTTTTTTAGATAATTTGGTGGTAAGTTTTCAAATTAACGCCCGGTATGGGGGCCTTGTCTACATAAAGTGGATAATTATGTCCTAGAGTGGGTTTATTCATCTGTCAAATTTGTTGAAAGTTCCAATTGCTTTGAACTTCTTGATGAATTCTAAAGAAGTAAAAAATAACTTTATATTTCGTGCCGCGTCTTACTAACCGTTTGGGTTATACGCTTGTGGTTTTAGGGTTTAGTAAGGTTTTATAGAATTAGTGTACCCACATTTGCATTGAGGATGAGTGGAAAACCATTTTTGAAAATACCTCAGTACACCCAACCGAGATTTGAACCTTGATCTCCAAGTAATGTCCAGTCTTGTCTACTGCGAGAGTAGCGCGTTAGACCACGCGGCCGCCGAAGCTGGTTAAAGTAGAGATAAACAAGATTTTTCTTTCGTTAATAATTAAAAAGAAAATATAAATCTTCTTTTACAAAACTCAAATTAGTGCTGTTGTTTAATATTTTTTTTAAGCACACTCTACAAATGAGGATAAAGGATATGTTTAAATAAATTACTTAAGAATGACACAATTTACTTTCCTGCTAAAAAATAAAAATCCACGTTTATGTTTGTTAAATCTCTGAATGTTATACAACTCGGAACTGTCTCATTACGAAGAAGCTTTTGAAACTGAGATCATTAAAATACTGTTTTCTCGCTATCCAAAACGTTTAAAAAACTTGTTCTTCGTGGGGTAATGATGGTTGTCGCTGCTGAGAGGTATGTTGATTAGAGACATTTCCAAACAGGACACACGCAATCAAACGATAAAAAGCAAAGAACATCAAGAGACAATAACAGGCTTACAAAAGTTGGGGTAAACATCGCCCTCGTATTTTTACTTTATTTTATCCACGCGGTATAGAGAAAATATGAGGAAACTGCTTGGAATCTATCTTTGATATTTCGTCGAAACAATACTTTTTATAAGCCCTGCCTGCATTCCGAAACAAATGGGTTTTTGGTAGTCAGTCAGCTTTGAACAATACGTCTTACTACCCGCCTGGGCTCCGCTACACTAGTGGGATAGGGATGGAAAGGTAGAATTTGAAGGAAATGTACCGTAATTGTGTGTAATTGAAAAACCATTTAGTAAAAACACACTTAGTACACCCAGTAACGATTCAAACCCCGTAAATTCCTCATCGGTAAACCATAATAGACAAGCTTGCCGTGCACATAAATGCAGGCAAATTGAATGTTTGGTTTTAATTATTCCATTAAATCTTGGTGTGCGATGAATATGACGGAAACAACATAAATATTAAGTGTGTGTTCTTACCTAAAGCAAAAAAAAAACGATCGGGTAGTAAGACGCAGTGCTAAAAAATAATCTAGATCATCTGAATTCATCCAACTCATTACTAAAATATTTGGCACGAATTGATATTTAATGAGCTAGTTGTCTCCAACAATAACCAGATTGTGCCTTTTTTTTAATTTGTGAAACCTCTCATTGCTCTAATCCATAGATTTTGATATTTAAAACTGCCAAGATATTACAGATATTTATTTTAATGTAAATTCATAAACTTAAAAACTGAAGGAAATTGTCCTAAGACCTAAAGCAACAGACATAAGTTATAGCGATGAAAAGTGTGGTATATATTTTGAGCCGTTTTATTTCCATGTATATATATTTTTTGAATTCAAAAAAGATCAAAGGTGTCAGTAAAATATAACATTCAAATAAATAGAATAAAAGAGCATAGTAATAATATGTTTGGCATTTTGGGTTGATGTGAATGGCCAGTGGTTACCCGGTTTAATATTTTGAGATGTACATGTGTTTGAGACCAAGCTTGACCTTTTAGGACTAAGTAGTCTATTTTATAATGGTTTGATACGAATTGGTGGACACGCGGGTAAAAGCGTCAGTCCCGTATTGAGTAGTTTGCCGGTGACTCAAAAGTAAGGGTTAAGATAACAGCCGGGTGTATATAAGTGTTTTATCCTAAATGGTAACCATCAATCCAAATAGGCATATACCGTGTTCTTACTATTCATTTACCCTCATTCTCTACTCGTGTTCTTACTATACATCCATCCTCATTCTCTACTCGTGTTCTTACTGTACATCCACCTTCATTCTCTACTCGTGTTCTTATTATACATCCACCCTCTATTCTCTACTCGTGTTCTTACTATACATCCACCCTCATTCTCTACTCGTGTTCTTACTATACATCCACCCTCAGTCTCTATCTAACTGATATATATTGTATCTCGTGACGACAAGCGAGGCCAGCAATTAGATAAAACAATCACTGTACCGAGCAGAGCTGTGTAGGAACGGCCGTAATGACAGCGAGGTATAACAACAGCTCGTTACTCGGACCAAGATATTTCTTCTGCTTCGACAAAACCTGGTTTCACTCGCTACGGGGCGGCCGCGTGGAAGAGTGGTTCAAATCACGGATAATGGCCAATCATGCGAGTAGGAAAAATCATTTAATTGATAATTAATACAAACAAATATCATAATGATATATTTTTAATGACCAAATAAATGGACTTGACGTGTAATTTTACAGTAGGAAAGGTTGTTTTTATATTAGTGCATTCCACAAAAGCCGAAATAGATAGAGTGTGTAAAAATTGGTACAGTTCCTCTTCAGTATGCAATTCCTTATACACCAAATGTAAAACAACGAACGTCGTTTGATGGTTAGTTTTTGAGATGTCATCTGAGATAGGGTTACACACCAGAGTGTTTCCAGGCAAGGTTATCAAAGATACAGCCAGCACAGAGAAAATATTGATTATATTTATCCTTAAAACCAGTGTGAACCATGCTTTTACAGTCCAATTTTCACACGACGGGCCTTTTATGGAACACAAGTTCTTTTCTTGCAGTCAACAATGAAAACATTTTAAGTTTTAACATATTACTTTTGTTATCAATGCTTAGCCTAAGTATATAAGTATATATTTTAACATTTAATTCGAGAGAAATTAATTTAAAATCTATTTAATTAAACTAAATAGGGCTATCGCTAGATTATAATATTGTTTATATAGTGAAGACAAAATACATAAGCCCAAGTTGTAGGTACAATAAAATTTTACCGAGATCAAATATTTTCTTAATATTGTATTCTTGGCTTGTTGATCGCCTCATTCTACAAACATGTTCAAATATAATTATATAGTCAATTGTGATCCTCGACTAACCAACGTTGCGAAACTTGTCTTATATTTGAGGAGAGATTGACCACACAAAAACGAGAGAATGACAACGTTGCAGGGGGGATATGAATGGAATAGCCTCCCAAAATAAATTACTATCAATACAGTTCAATGTTCGTATAAAGGGGCTTTTAAAAATATGAAGCATCATTTTTGCGACCAACACTGATAAAATTTTGCTTTTTTAGGAAGATATTTAGTCCAAAAAGGGATTATGTTACTGGGGAATGGAGGATGTTTCATAATGATGAGTTACATACCCTGTACTCATCACAAGACATATTTAGGATAGTCAAGTCACGTAGATTACAGTGGTCAGAATATGCAGTGTGAATGGGAGATTCTAGAACCACGTTCAGATTACTGACTGGCCAATCCTATGGGAAGATCTATACACAGATGGGAGGATAACATTAGAATGGACCTGAAAGAGCTAGGGTGTAATGAGGTGGACTGGATAGAGCTAGCTCAAGATAGGGATAGGGTGTAATGAGGTGGACTGGTTAGAACTAGCTCAAGTTAGGAATAAGTGGCGTACTTTTGAAGTGCGGCAGTGAACTTTTGAGTTACGAATGTGATTTAACATATGAATAAGCAAAAGTAGATCTAGTTTTAACATATGAATACGCAAAAGTAGATCTAGTAAGTTTTCTGGTCGTCAGATTAGGAAGGCCCTTCTTTATTAAAATGAGGCTGTAGTTTAACTATTGCTTGTTAAAGTAGCATGCTCAGCGCTGACTCCGTTCCAATTACAGCCGGGTCCATTGAGAATGTTTTTCAGGTTGTGATTTTCCCTTTGGTTATCATATCCTTTCTCAACATCGGGGTACAATTCCTCTAAGCTATCCTCCTCGTTCCTTAAACCTGGGGCTTGTATTAACAATGCCAAGTTAAGGGTACCACCTACTATAAAGAAAATATCCAAACTACACGGGTTTTTTTGTTTATTTTATCAGCGCATCTTATTAAAATGTTCTGGTTATAAGCATATATGATTACTCTAATGGGCTGGGGATGAGGAAGAAAATTTTTTTTTAGAGGTAATATATCCACGTTTGCGTGGAAAGAGAATGGAAAACCATTTAAGAAAAAATATCTTCAGTAGACTCGACCAGGATTCGAACCCCGATCTCACCGTCTTATTCAGTCCAGTATAAAACAATAGTCACGCCTTAGACCATTCGGCCACCGAAGCTATGTTTCAAACAATTTACAATCATCTAAAAAATGCAATATTTCACGTGAAGCGTCATTTAAATGAGCTAACTTAAACTTTTGATTAATTTTTTTAACAGTAAAACTTAAAAATATTTGTTTTAGTCATAAAGAAATATGTTGATTGCTTTGGTTTTCATTTTGAGGTAGACCACATTTTTAAAAACCGCAAACTGTTTCTTTAAGTACAACATGGGATTTCTGGGTGTATTCATACGCCTTTCAACACTTCGGTAGGTGGCCCTCTTAAATATCTCAAAATTTAGCCGTTCGTAAAATCCAAACCTTTGCTAGGCCTGGCGTGTTGTACTAACGGTAAACATTTAACTGCTCATCAAGTTATCTAATCGGAGCACGATATAGGCCTATGTTCCAGTGGATACCGTTCAGAATATTTATTAGTGTGTTGGTTGTTTTAATAAAGTCGGAATAGTTACCATTAAGAGTGGATACTTTTCATCTCCCCAAGTTAATTTAGATCATGTGATATTTAATCACATATTTTAATGTCTGTTAAAACAGAATGAAAGAAAACGTAGCATAAAGTTAAGTTTTAATCATTCTAAAAATCTCCTAATGGTATTTTTGTTTAAGGGGGCCACCTACAACCAGAGCGTCGAGACACGTTTCAGACGTCTAGAAATCCCACGTTATACTTCCACTACTACCAGAGCGTTGAGACACGTTTCAGACGTCTAGAAATCCCACGTTATA
>CABFWB010003247.1:70998-83628 GCA_902151455.1 Timema bartmani | reverse complement strand
CTCCTTACAACTGTACATAGTCTCCTTACAGCTGTACATAGTCTCCTTACAACTGTACATAGTCTCCTTACAGCTGTACAGAGTGCTATTTACCCCCAGATATTCGACAAGCCCTCTCACCATCCAGTTGTCGGTCTGTTTCAGATGGATGCTCAAGATCTTCTGGAAGGGGTACAAGAAGGACCTAGAGATGGACGATCTGTTTGTCCCCCTGGACGAACACAAGTCGGACTACCTCGGGAACAAGTTTGAAAAGTAAGAGTAAGGTCCCACATACACACTCTGTCCACGTGAGGTCTGTAGTCCATAAGAAGAGATCGACTCTACAGTCACAGATTGCTCCGTCTATAGAGTAAAGATCCGTAGCCTTTCAGTGGAACTTAAACTTTCTTAAGGTGGGAGTGGAAGGAAACGCGCCTTAAGGTCCATATGTTCACAGTTTTTTTTATAGCGAAACACCTTTTTTTTGGATTTAATTCAATTTAATTTTCAACCAACAGTATTCTCAACAGTTCCATGGTCAGCTGTAAAGCCTTAAAAGTGGTACTAGGGAAATGAGGGGTGAGGTAGTTTCCTCACTGAGCCAGAAGGTACTATTGCACATCAGTCTGCCAAGTCCACCAAGTGACACCTTCACAAGGACTGGCTGTTTATTGAATGTTATTACTAGCATCGTCCATACCTATGTCACTTCAATATTTGTCAGAGCCTTAAGTGAGATTGAGATAAATAAAATATTGCTCCAGTTGATATCTGTTTTAGCCAAAAAAATTAAAAAAGCTCTAGGTTATTAAAAAAACTATAAAAATAATGAGGTAGCTCCAGTTTTCTCGCATTTCACTTTAAATTATTGCACCGAATTATCCTATCAGTAAAGCCTATTTGTTAACTAACAGAACAATATGATATATTGTATCTGTATGTTGACATCTTTTTAGGTTTTTCTGGTCCGACACCTTAGCTCACTCGGTAGCGTGTCTTGTCTACTGAGCTAAGGACCTCGGGTTCGATTCCCGGCATGGCCGAATAAATGTATCAATGGTTAAATGTGAGTTTTCACAGTGATGAATAAACGGTTAAGGGACCAGGTGTTGTCTGTCTAGATGTAAGTTGGTTTATAAGTCATGCGCTGATATAATTAGTCGGTTCAGACAAGGCCGTAGTCAAAGGGGGGGTTTGGGGGTTCAAACCCCCTCCAAAATATAATTAACAAAATATATAAGGCTTTATTTATGGTTCAAACAATATCAAAATCAAGCCGCAAGTGCAAATTAAGGGGCTGTGTTACCATAGAAAGCACTTCAGATAGCTTCTAGAGGTGTTTATTATTTAGAATTTTTTCTATCCTCCGGCAATTAGGGGATATGCCCACCAAACCCCCCTGAAATTATTGAGTGGCTACGGCCTTGGGTTCAAAAAGTGCACGTTAAATGCCTCAGATAAATAAATGAATTTTTTGTGTGTTGGCTGCCCTGTCTAAGAGTGTGTCTGATCTGACCTTTGACTGTTTCAGACGCTGGAACGAAGAGCTGTCCAGGGCCTCCAAAGAGGGCAGACAGCCCAGTCTACTCAGAGTGATCATGAGGTGTTTTGGGCTGAGCCTCATGGGATATGGCCTCATTCTCGCATTCCTGGAGATCGGTCTACGGTAAATGGGAATTTTAGATCCTCCCCAAATATCTTTAATTTATTTTAGGTGTTTTGTTTATGATTTTTTTTAGGAATCCAATTGGATTAACTGGTAAAATTCGGATACCTTAGCTCAATCAGTAATGTGTTCAAATATACTGGGTTTGATTCCTGGCATGGCTGAAGAAAAAAAAAGTATCATTGATGATATTGGGGGTTTTCTCCTTTCAAAGTGATGAATTAATGGCTGGAGGACTGGATGTTGTGTTTCTCTAGAATTTATATTGTAGTTTGTAAGTCGAGTGCCAATATAGCAATCGGTTAAGAAAGTGCATGTTAATTATAATAAATAAAAAGGGTGTGCAAGGTTCATTTTTTTGATTCAAAGCGAAGTTGATTTGATTATATTAAATATTCCCGAAGTCGAAATTGAAGTTTGGATGTTTTATAGAAATTAGTTTATGTAGAAAAAAATATTATATTTTACATAACATCAGACACACAAAAAAAACTCCTTGGTGTCAGCCCGCAATTGAGTGGCCACCGTCTGTTGGCGAAGCTAGTGTCAACTTCTGCGTATAGAGGGTGGCACAATGAACCCTCTGGCCGTTAATCACTTTTCTAGACTGGAGCTGCTACTTGTTTATTCAAGTAGCCCCTCATTTGTCCTTCACGGGGCCAGAGTTTGAGCCCATTTCAGACCCATTGTTTTACAAATAGATTTTAGAAGCGCTGGGGATCGAATCCGGGACCTCTGGGTCTTTAGCCAGTAACTTTGACCCACTATACCACAGAGGCGCGGTCCTTTAGACAGTAAAGTGTTTTATTTGGAACACTGTACAGAAAAAAACATAAAAAATTACATAAACTCTTACAATTCCATTACTAAAAAAATACCCGCTTCGGTGGCCACATGGTCTAAGGCGTTACTCTTGCAGTAGACTAGACTGCCGATGACGGGTAGAGCAAGGTTCGAATCTCGGTCAGGTTTACAGGTTATCCAAAATGGCTTTCCACTCTCTCTCTCTCTNTCTGGGTCTTTAGCCAGTAACTTTGACCCACTATACCACAGAGGCGCGGTCCTTTAGACAGTAAAGTGTTTTATTTGGAACACTGTACAGAAAAAAACATAAAAAATTACATAAACTCTTACAATTCCATTACTAAAAAAATACCCGCTTCGGTGGCCACATGGTCTAAGGCGTTACTCTTGCAGTAGACTAGACTGCCGATGACGGGTAGAGCAAGGTTCGAATCTCGGTCAGGTTTACAGGTTATCCAAAATGGCTTTCCACTCTCTCTCTCTCTCTTTCTTTCTCTCACTTTCTTTCTCTCTCTCTATTTCTCTCTCTCTTTCTTTTTCTCTCTTTCTTTCTCTCTCTCTCTTTCTCTCTCTCTCTTTCTCTCTTTCTCTCTCTCTCTTTCTCTCTCTCTCTCTCACTCTCTATGCAAGTGTGGTTACATTTCCTGTAATATAATCTTAAATCTCTAAAACTATTAACATAATTAGTACTTAAGCGTATAACCCTAACGAGTAGTAAGCTGCGGTGTTAAAAAAAAATTACAAATATATTTTTCATGTCCTTTTCATTCACCCTTAAAGGCATCAAACTTACCTTGCTTGGTTCCACTATGGTGTAGCTAGGGTCATAGTGTAATCAGTCAAGGTAAGACTGCCAACACAGAGTGTACATGGCAATATAAAATTAAAATAAAATGAACATAAAAAGTGTATTTTGCCTGTCAATATTTTTACTAACGAAGCTTCAATTATTGTTGAACTGAAATTTTGTTTCCAAGCGAATTTTTTTGAGATTTTAGGAGCTTCGAACACCCATAGTTAAAATTAAATAGATAACTGATGAAACATCTAACCATATAATGTGGTTTATAAGGGCTTCTATAATAATATATAGTAAATAAATTTTGAAATTGTAAAATAAATAAGCAATAATATAGCCAAAAAAAATTAGAAACTTTATTCTTTTATTCAAATAAGATAGGGTATTTTATATATTAATCACTAAAGGTAAATTATTATTTTTAAAATCATGAGTATCAAAAACTGGTACGTGATGGTTATCTACAGAATCGGTTCTGAGAGCGGCTCAAAGCCAAAGGTCCCGAGTTCGATTCCTGTGTACAAATAGTCATTTTTCACTTAATTGAAAGTAAACTGTTACTTTACTTAGTGTCATAATTATATTCTCCCCAAACTCTTCAAGGATTGTTTTGGGAACCTTAACCTTGAGAACTGGGAGTATGTTATGGTTCTCACACTTGAACCATGCTTTAATATGGTTGGTGGTAGCTATAATCCAATTTATACAGAAAGAGCCTTTTTGAAAATACAAATATTTTTATTTGTGGTCAACATTGATAATATTTTAATGTATTATTATGGTTATTATTATGGTTATTATTATTATTATTATTATTATTATTATTATTATTATTATTACTACTATAATCATGGTGTGGTGGTCAATGCTAGGGATCTGAAAAAAGTATCGATAATTTAATAATATCAATATTTTACTTTCGATACAAGTATTTTTTTACTCGATACATTTACTGATATCACACTCCGGTATCGGATCGATATCGTAAGAAACAACTTTTTGCTATCTTCACTCGTGCTGGGATAAAATGTTTACTATGGTGGACTGTGTAGGAAGAACAAATGACTGTATTTCACAATTCTCACTCATTTTCTCCAACTCTAGCATTCAATCTTGTTTAGCTCATTATAATTCATAATCATAATCATAATAATTTTCAGTGTTTAAATAAAAAACGAAAATACAATGAATCAAACGTTGAAATTATTATTATTATTATTATTATTACTAGATAAAAAAAAATTCCAGATTAAAATTTCGATACCGATATTTACTGTTATCGATACTTTTCTTTCGACACCACATCAGTGCACCTAGCTACGAGCCTAGGGGTCACGAGTTTGTATCCCGGCTGGTACCTTGGGTAGTTTTCCAGAAAGGGGAACTTCCCCAAATGTCACCAGAGTTTCTAATGAGCGCGTTAGACCATGCGGTCACCAAAGTGGTTATTATTATTATTATTATTATTTATATTTATAATATATTTCAAACGTGACAACTTCAGATCAGCTGAAAGCAAATCTGATAACTTTTATAGCTGTCAAATAAGGTTCTTATTGTGAAAATTGGACTGTATGAGTCCATTTGCTTTGACACTGACAGTTTAAATATATTGCAGGACATGACGATGCATCACAGTCTCTGCCTTAATGTAGGGTGAAAGTGTATGCGAGAAAAATCCGGTATTTTTGCAGTTTTTATGGCAAAACTTTTTTTGATATTCAACAACTGTTGATATCACCACGTGAAGAAAATTAAACTCTTTGTTTCTACTGGAGCAATATTTGATTTATTTTGGCCCCAAAAAAATGTTTTGCCATAAAAACTGCAAAAATACTGGATTTCCTTTGTGTCCTTTTCCTTCCCACCTTAAATGGGTAAAGTCTGACCCTTGGAAAAAAGGACGAACCTGTATATCCTAGTGGTAAGAACATAAGTGTGCTACACCAAGATACCTGGTTCGATTACCGTTTCCAGCGTGTCATTTTTCCAACAAAAATGTAAACGAATATTATATAATGTCGCTTACTAACCATTTTAAGACAAGCCCACAAGTTTTAAATCCAGACCAATTGGCAATTGGCCGTGGAAGGAAACAAAATAATAAAAAAATATTTGCCGAGATAACTGTTTGGGTTGTTTTGTTGTCCAGAATGAACCAGCCTATATTCCTCGGGTTGATGGTCCGCTCGTTCGTCCAGCGAGGGTCGAACTACACACAGACTCACCAGTAAACTAGCCTTGTTTCCAAGTGTGTGAACGTAGATAGACGCGTAGTAGTGTTTTTTGGACTTGAAAGCCTGCATGCAAAACTTTTGCCAACTGTTTGCCTGAATTTAAATGTCGATAAAATGATTTGTCACGTAAAGATGTTCGTTAATTTGTTATAGCTGATTTACAATTGCTACAATTGTTCATGTTGCATTTGTGTACCCCTGAGGGTATCTCGGTTGTAGGAGCATTTGACCACAACGCTAAGAGTCGCTGGGTAGATTCTATTGTAGATTTTACTAGTAGCCAGACACAATTTTATTTTAAAAATTGGTTTCATACTTTAATATAAACCTATTAAAACACTTGTGAAGTTATATCTACACCCTGATTTTGGTTGGAAGAACTGTAAAGAAGAGTCGAATATATTTATTTGCGGTCAACATTGAGAACATTTTACTTTGTTGTTTTATAGGTGTTGTTAATATCTATCAAAAGAGACAGCTGCAAATAACATGACTTGATGTATGAATACGTTAAAATGGTTTCAGTAACTTTAGGAACCAACTTCTACTGTTCTTCCTACCAAAATCATACTATACACATGAATGTGTTACTTTATAGCACTAGGAACATAAAAGTTCATTGCCTTATACTTACAAAAGTACACCACCTATCTGTATCTTTAGATAGTTCTATCCAGTCCACCTCATTACACCCTCTCTCTTTCAGGTCCATTCTAATATTATCTTTCCATCTGAGTCTAGGTCTTCCCACTGGTCTCTTCCCATTGGGTTTACCATTCAATCCCCTGAACACTGTTCTAGATTCTCCCATACAAGTTGCATGTCCTGCCCACCGTAATCTACGAGACTTGATTATCTTAACAATGTGTTGTGATGAGTACAATGTATGTAACTCATCATTATGTAACCTCCTCCACAGCCCAGTAGCCTTATTCTTTTTGGACCAAATATCTTCCCAGGCACCTTGTTTTCAAACATCCTAAATTTGTTTCCTACCAAAATCATACTATACACATGAATGTGTTACTTTATAGCACTAGGAACATAAAAGTTCATTGCCTTATACTTATAAAAGTACACCACCTATCTGTATCTTTAGATAGTTCTAACCAGTCCACCTCATTACACCTTATCTATTTCAGGTCCATTCCAAAGTTGTCCTCCCATCTGCGTCTAGGTCTTCCCACTGGTCTCTTCCCATTGAGTTTGCCAGTCAATACCCTGAACACTGTTCTAGATTCTCCCATACAAGTTGCATGTCCTGCCCACCTTAATCTATGAGACTTTATTATCTTAACAATGTGTTGTGATGAGTACAATGTATGTAACTCATCATTATGTAACCTCTTCCACAGCCCAGTAGCCTCATTCTTTTGGGACCCAATATCTTCCCAGGCACCTTGTTTTCAAACACCCTAAATTTGTTATTGTTATGTTAGGTAAGAGGCCATGTTATTATTAAATAACTCAAGAAATGTTAATATTATAATACCCGCCTCGGTGGCGTAGTCAGCTAACGCGCTAGATTCGTGTTGAGCCAGACTGCCGAGGACAGGGAGATCGAGACTCGAATCTCGTTCGAGTGGTATTCCCTAAATGGTTTTTCCACTTTCCCTCCAAGCAAATGCGGATTCACTTCCTATAAATTCAACCTTCCCAATTCATAATCCATTAGCGTAATTAGTACTTAAGTGTATAACCTGAACTGATAGTAAGATGCGGTGATTAATAAATAAATAAATAAAATATTATAATGGAACGCTAGTGCAGTGTTTTGCCTGGTTAATATAACGGTTATACTATAATTTAAAATAGTTTTTGTGCTTCTATCAAACTAAGAACGTGAACTGCTGCTGGGCTGAGAAATAAATATACCTAATATCAAATTTTATTTATTGAAGACCACATAGGTGGGCATGGGGTTTAAACGTCAGGCTCATATAGTTTGGTTTGCCAGCGAAAGAGAGTTTAGGGTTTGATTCTCGGGTGGGTGTATCAAGGATATTATTTCCTAAATGATTTAACCACTGTCCCTCTACGCAAATGTGAATACTTTGCCTCTAAATTTGACCTCCCTCCTTCCTAACCCGTTAGCTTATAACGCGGTGGTAAATATAATATATAAAAATGTAGGTAGCATGTTATTTATTTTTCTGTCACGAGCAAGTAGGTCAACAGTTTGCATAATTATGTATTACCTAACCATCACCTTTCCCTCGTATTAGAGGTAAATATTCACGTTTTAGTTGTACATTCAAGCACATGCCATATTTGATCTTTTCTGATAGAGAAAATAATAGAAATACAAGTAATTCCACTCGACATGTCGATATCGCCTGGTTATTTGTGGCCTTGTTACCTGAAGCATGCATGTTTTTTTTCTTTTCTTTTTTGGTAGAATTAAAAAACTTGTTCCCATAATCTCTTTTGAGGGGGGAAAAAAAAGACACCTTTATCTTTACTTACTATTATCAGATTGATGCTTCCATCGCTAGCTTATAGTTATGATCACTGATAGTCAGTACTGGCACGAAAGTGTGTAATTAGTGAAACAGTAACAGCCGCATTAGGTCCCTGCTCTCCTGTGTTTACCTTCTTATTTGCCGTCAACTCATTTACTGGTTTTTTTAATGCACGAGTCGTGATTTATCGAATACATCCGAGATTCGTCGGCAAAAACCACAGTCTTCTAAGTTTGGCCGCCGATACATTTTAAGGGTACGAGGGAAATAGGGGGAAAGTTACATTACACACATTCCCAGGATAACAACATTTATATTTCAAACCCCATAAGAAACCCAGTAAACACTTTTTTTTTTAAAATTAATTTACCGTAAATATGACAAAGACCTCTTATTAACATAATCTAAAGTGTATCAGAAAGGTATCATGATTGCCTAACAGATGGAAGCACTAGTTGTTTAGAGTTATAAAATTGTACTTCCCCCTATTTCCCCTGTACCTTTAATTTGTTTTGTTTGTGCATGAGACAATTAATGAGTGTGAATTTGAAACAAAGTCGTAAGTACAGTATCTGATCATTTTTAAACGTGTGTGACATCATAACTGACTGTTTTTTTTAAAAAAGTTCTTATCATTGTTTCAAAGGAACTGCACAGGATCTTGTTTTGCTTGAAGCTATCTTTTTTAGGTTCGGCTTGTTGTTGGGGTTATATTTAACTTTTTCATATTTTTTTTATATCTAAAAAAAAGAATACAATCAACATAGAGCCCCGCGCGCCGATGTTCATGAGGACAAACTTGTCAGTGACAGGGAGATCGGGGTTCGAATATTGGCCCGGTGTGCCTAGTTGTTTATTCTTAAATGGTTTCCTACGCCTCCTCTATGCAAATGGTTGGTACATAATCCTCTAAATTTTCACTTCCTGGTTTAAATATGTGAAAAGCTCAGAAATTTGGTAATTTGTGCAAAAAAATAATTATAAAGAGGTTGAGAATCATTGGTAGCCCTATGAAAACTAAGAAAGAGGAACGACACCGTTACTTAACCGACAAGAGGCCGGACAGATCACACCCGATAGTGAGTTCTGAGGTCCCCAAGTAGCCGGTCTGACCTTGAGCGCCAGTCGGGGACAAGAAGATTGACACATAACAATAATGAAGAGTACCCGCTTCGGTGGTCGCGTGGTCCAACGCGCTACTATAGCAGTGGACTAGACTGCCGATGATGAGACTGAGGTTTGAATCTCAGTTGGGTGTATTGATAGTGGTTTTTTCCAAAATGGTTTTCCACTTCCCTCACGCAAATGTGGGTACATTTATTAGAAATACAACCTTCCTAATCCCTAAACTCGTTAGTGTAATTTGTACATAAGCGTATAACCCGAACGGGTAGTAAGATGTATATTTCAGGGGATATCAGTCTTGAAAGTCATGGAAAAAACTCATTAAATCAACTTTCAGGTCACACATTTTTTTGTGAACCAAGTTATTTGTTCAGATAAGAATAATATAATTTTTTTTCTTTAATACTCTTCTCCAAATAATCTTAAATTTACAAGACATAAAAAAAAATTATTACGGTAGGTAGTAAGGAATGCAATCTGACACCTTAGCTCAGTCGGTAGCGTGTCTGTTTACTGGACTAAGGCTTCCGGGTTCGATTCCCGTCATGGGTGAAAAACATATCATTGTTGAAATATGGGTTTACCCTTTCGCATTGATGAATTAATGGCCTGGGGACTGGATGTTGTGCCTGTCCTAGTCTTAAGTTATATTATAAGGCATATGAAGTCACGACAGGCTTAGCAAGCCGGTAGTGGAGAATATATGGCTTGTATAAAGAACTGATCACAGGCTGGAAACAGGAATGGATATAAGTAAGGAATGCATAAGGGGACAGCTGTAGAAGATTCAAGGATGTAGGTGGGCTCTCTTTCTGACTCGGTTTCTTGTTGTTGTTTGCCATTAATGTATAGGTAATGAAAAAATCATGAAATTTGGTTGAAATAATTTGGTAGGCATCCTCTAATTACACAATCACTCCCTCAGAATGTCACCCGAAAACACGTGATTGTTTAAAAATGATGATGTATCTTGTGACAGGGCGTCCCAGCCCCTGTTCCTGGGCCGGCTGATCCAGTACTTCAGTCCGTCCAATGAGAACATCACGTTGGAGCAGGCCTACATCTACGCGCTGGGTGTTATCATGTGCTCTACCATCAATGTGTTTGCCATCCACCCTTACATGATGGCTATATTCCATATGGGGATGAAAATAAGGGTGGCTTGCTGCTCTCTTATCTACAGGAAGGTCAGTAGCGAGGGAAAGTTGGACATGAATGAAGGTTAAGAATACCGTGATTTAAATTTTGATATCTGAGCGCTTCTCTCTACACACGGATAGCACCTAACTTAGGTAGGTAATACAGCTAGAACCAGACGTCTTAAGAGCCCGTCTCACCCCACAGATAACACCTAACTTAGGTTGGTAATACAGCTGCCTTAATTCAACCATGTTTTGTCTCTCTGATTTATTTTCAAATGTGTTGTACCCCCTCCCTGCACACTGTATTTGTAAAACATGTGATGTCATTGTTCCCCCCCAGTCCCTGCGCCTCAGCAAGACCGCCCTCGGTCAGACGACTGCCGGCCAAGTGGTCAACCTGCTGTCCAACGACGTCAGTAGGTTCGACATCTGCGTCATCTTCATCCACTACCTCTGGCTGGGGCCCTTGGAGACTGTGGTGGCCACCTACTTCATGTGGAACGAGGTGGGGGTGTCCGCTGTCATCGGGGTGGCTGCCCTACTCATGTTCATCCCCTTGCAAGGTGACTCGCCCCCTCATTATTTTTGCCTGTCTCACTACCTGTACAGTGCTGCACGCATTTAATTACACCTAATTGAGTAGGGATGAGGAAGGTTGAATTATTTATAAATGTATTCACAGTTATATGGAGGGAGGGTGGAAAACCATTTAGGAAAACCACCCTCGGTACACCCGACCGGGATCGAACCTACATTTACCCCTTTTGGGCAGTCCAGGTCTATTGTGATTTGTGAGAATAGCGCCTTAGACCATAACCTACATCTACCCCTTTTGGGCAGTCCAGGTCTATTGTGATTTGTGAGAATAGCGCCTTAGACCATGCGGGCATCGAAGCGGGTTATAGTTTAAGTTAATGAAATCTCCAGAACTAGCTCTAGAGTGGAAGGAAACAATAACCTGACATGAATGTTGCACAGCGTACCTGGGTAAGAAGACGTCCGATCTGCGCATGAGGACGGCCATCAGGACAGACGAGAGAGTGCGTCTCATGAACGAGATTATCTCCGGTATCCAGGTCATCAAGATGTACACCTGGGAGATGCCCTTCAACAAGCTGGTCGAGTTGGCCCGCAAGTACGTGTCGACAGGGAGGTTATGATGACGTACTCCTACCATCGATATTGTTTACAGACTGTAGTTATTCGGAAGTGGACGAACACACACTTTAGATTATTAGTGGTATAGTCTATGCAGCTGAAACATGGACATTGGCTATTAGAGAAACAAGGAGGGTGGAGGCTATGTCTGTTACGAGATAGTAGAGGAAGGAAGGGGGAGATGGTATGGGCATGTAATGAGGATGGAGAAGGAAGAAGAATGATGAAGTTGAAGTTTGAAGGGAAAATATCAAAAAGAAGACAAAGTAAGAGATGGTAGGAGCGGTGACAGCAGGTGTGCAAATGAGAGGAGAAGAATGGTGGAAGGACAGAGGAAACTGAGGCATTTTACTAAAATGACCCGGCCACAGGCTGGAAACTGTTCGTGGCGGGGATGACAATTGCCAATAAAGCTGTTAACACGAACCAGAGCGGCTATTAAAGTCCTGCGCTTGAAACCTCTTCTGCCTATAATATTTCTATAAACAAATAATTGATTATGTTAAGTTATAATGCGTGTGATATGTTCTAGGAGGGAGATAGATTGCATCAGGGCGACGTCGTACATCCGTGGTATCATCCTTTCTTTCATCATGTTCACAACAAGGATCTCCATCTTCCTCAGCATCGTGGCGTACGTCCTGCTTGGGAACAACATCACCGCGGAGAAGGTCCGTCCGTGTACTACAACACGCTCGATTCGACCATCTTATTATGAAATGGCATTTCTTAAGTCATTTGGAAAAACTTCTTATCGCGATAGACCTTTCGCCACTTGTATTTTTGACTGGCTATCTGACTTGTGTCAATATTTTGAAGGATGTCTTAACCAGTCTACATGTTTTTTTTAATGTCTGAGTCCTATGTGTAAAATTAGATGCGATTTTCATTCATTTAGAAATAAGTATGTTTGAAGTATAGTAACAAATTTAAGTACTACTCAGCTTAAATACATATTGTTAAATAAATTGATTTTTTCCGCATTCTTGGAAATCTGTTTTATAACACTGTTCCATCTAATAATATTTATGCGCAGGTAGACTACACACATATATATATATATTAAAAGAAAGTACTTTTTGAAACCTTTTTATTGATTTGGTTTAAAGGCACTTGACAGGTTACAGTATTTAGTCTTTAAAATGTATTTTAAAAGTGACACAAAATCACTTTTGGTTAGTTTTACATTATCGTAAATTATTTTAGCAAATAAAAGTTTTTTTCCACAACATTTAAATTAATAGTCGTTTCATAG
>CABFWB010003247.1:53471-67462 GCA_902151455.1 Timema bartmani | reverse complement strand
AAGGCGTTGTCTACATATATCTGCCCTGCTCACACTTAAGAAAATCGATTTGATAGTGTGCCTAGGCGAAGTTTCGTGTAGTCTGTTATTTCGGGGCAAGTTCAAGGACGTTCGACAGATCATAAAGAGTATTATTTTTTACTGCAACAGTTTGTGGAGGCCCTGGGGTATTAGCCCTCGTCACCCTCCCTTTCTCCTTATAAATCCAGGCCTGATTTGTTAAATATGTATCTACTATGTCATGTTGTTGTAACGGTGAGAGAAATACATAACTTGCTGGTTATTCTTAATATTCAAAACCCTTGCATTTTTACGTTTCTCTTTGCCTAAATGTGAGTCCAGATACGTCACTTCTATTCGCCTATGTGGGAGCGATCTTAGGATCCGTCGTTGATCCGTTACAAAGCAAGTAAAGCCTGAACATTATTGCTTGCAGTCGTCCCTCCTCCAGATGATGCTAAAGGAACTACCGCTCTCCAACGGGAAGCTGTCGGTGAACGGGAAGATCTCGTACGCGTCTCAGGAGCCGTGGCTGTTCGCAGGCTCGGTGCGGCAGAACATCCTGTTCGGGCAGCCGTATGTGCGCGAGCGTTACAGCCAGGTGGTGAGGGTGTGTGCGCTCAAGAGAGACTTTCAGCTGCTACCCTACGGAGACAGGACCATTGTCGGGGAGAGGGGGGTGTCGCTCAGCGGGGGGCAGAGGGCCCGGATAAACCTGGCCAGGTTAGATTCTAGCTTTGAGAAATTATATATATATATATTTTTATAAGTACATATCATTGTAGTGAGGAAGGTGAAAAAATATGTTGTAGCTATTTAGCAAGGATGGGCACTTGGAATCCTTAGATCCTAAAATCTAGAATCCTTAAGAACATATGAGGGTTCAAAAAAAACTAGTTTCTGATTCTAATATATATATATTAGGTGGACTGGATAGAACTCAAGATAGAAATAGGGTGTAATGAGGTGGACTGGATAGAACTAGCTCAAGATAGGGATAGGTGGGATACGTTTGTCAGTGCAGAAATGAACTTTGGAGTTCCTACTGCCATAAAATAAGTAAGTAAATAGATATAAAATGATCATCACGATAAGAAGCCGATGCCCGAGTAACTGTTAATACGTTGCAACTCTGATGAAGACACACCCTCAACTGTTTACAGGGCTGTGTACATGGAAGCGGATATCTACCTGCTGGATGACCCGCTCTCCGCGGTGGACACTCACGTCGGCAAACACCTGTTCGAGGATTGTATCTCCAACTTCCTCAGGGACAAGGCCTGTCTCCTCATCACCCACCAGTTGCAGTACCTCAAACAGGTCGACCACATCGTCATACTTAATTACGTGAGTTGTGTCACTCTCTCATATTGTCCGACTTATAACCGTGGTTTTCTGTGATCTTGCCTGTGACCCATCTACAGATTCAAAATGAAATGTTATCTCTGAAAGGTGTTGTCTTTCTCCGTTTTCTCCTTGTCAATTTCGTACATTTTTTTTTCCCCGAGGAGGATGCGGCATATTTTTATCACATTTATCTCTGAAACGTAATTCTAAACCAGATTAACAATATTTTTTTCAAAAATTTGTTAAAAAATAGCCTAATTAAAAAGTTAATAAAAAATTCTAAAATCCAGCTTCGAGGTGCATCCCTTCCGTCCACCTATGTTAAAAATTTCAGATATTTGTGTGCCGTAGATTGGGCTGGGCATCGCATGCAAACAAACAAACAAACAAACAAACACTTCCTTTTATTATTATAGATTCACTGGCTCAGACTTTGATTCGAAAGTAAAATTTCAGATTTGACGATTCTGAAGCTTCGTTAATATAAGGATATTTAATTAAAATTATAGATGGGTCAAATGCTATATTTCTCCAACCCGAATCTTAATTTCCTTTCAAATCTCAAATCTTTAAAAATGTACGATTTTATTTAAAGTGAAGATTTAAAAAAAAATAAAAAAATGTTAGCACCCGTTACTACCCGTTAGGGCTATACGCTTATGTACTAATTACTCTAGTGGTTTCAGGGACTAAAAAGATTATGGTTATAGGAAGTGTACCCGCATTTGCGTGAAGGAAGAGTGGGAAACTATTTTGAAGGAAAAAAACCTTGGTACACCTGGCTGAGATTCAAACCTCAATCTCCCCATCTTCCCGCAATCCAGTTTAATGTGAGAGTGACTCACTAAGCCATGCGACTGCCATTGCGGGCTCTGAGGGTTATTAGCAATATGGACCACACTTATTGTGAACTCAAGAGGATTATTTAAACTCGTCCGCTATCTCAATATGAGCAGGCTCGTCAATTATTTGACCTCAAAGGGACTTGAAGCAAATTCTCAAAGGTGGGAGCCATAATATCTTATGGAACACAACACATCATCTTCTTCGATTCTTCAGAACTTGTACAAAATACTTTTTCTGCACTCTTCTCATACCTAGTTTACTTCTCCACCGCGAGCTATATTATTTACGATGCTTTGTGTTATGGTAAATTGCAGGGGAAGATTGAGGCTGAAGGAACTTACTACGAGCTCCAGGCGACAGGACTCAACTTCGCGAAGCTCTTGGAGGAGGATCACGAGACAGAAGAAGATCTCAAGGACCCCGTATTGCACCCTCTAGAACCCTTGTTAAAACAGATATCGTTTGGGGTGAGTTTCCACCCTCTCCCCTCAACCGTCTCGCAACAAGTTAAAGTCGGGGTGGCAAGTACCATGTCACACTCTCAAAGAAATGGGTTATTTTCTGGTCCGAAAGAACTTGGATCAGTCGGTAACGTGTCTGCCTTCCGAGATAGGGTCCCCGGTTCGATTCTTGTCATGGCAGGAAAAAAATTGTCATTTGTGAAATTGGAGCTTCCACTTTCACGATGATGAACTAATGGGCGGGAGGGCTGGGTGTTGTGTCTGTTCTAGATTTAAGTTGGTTTATAAGTTGTGTACTGATATAATCAGTTGGTTTAGAAAGCACACATTAAACAATACAGTAATAAAAATATTTTCTGCTCTTGAGAGGAAAAAAAAAATACTTAATTTTATGGGAGTTAAAATCCAAATCAAAAATTTAGGAACTTAGTTTCTTCCTTAACTGTACTTAGTTTCTTCCTTAACTGTCCTTTGTGTATCCTTAGTGCTGTGTGTTTCCTTACAGAGCGCCAGTTCCATCGACGACCGCAGCAAAGTGGTGCCTGTGGAAGTGGCAGAGGAGAAGACGACCGGACGTGTCGGTGGAGATGTCTACGCGGCGTACTTGCGTGCGGGAGGGAACTGTAGTATCGTTTTCTTCCTCTTCTGCATGTGCTTCTTAGCTCAGTTCCTGGCCAGCTGCGGAGATTACTGGATCACTAAATGGTACGTGTTCACATCGAGCTGTGACATTCACACAGTGATGTAGTCTAAACTAGGGGTTCTGAAACCTTTTAGACTCAAGGAGCCCTCATAGAAGTAAAAATATATTTTGGAACCCTCATAAATTTGTTCACACTAATACTATGAAAATTCAATAATTTCAGTTAAATTTTACAAGCATAAAAGTATTAAACAAACGGAAAGCATTTGGCAAATGTGCTTTATTCAGATTTGAAAAACTTGACAACCCCAATTACTGATTATATTTGATAGTGTGAAAAACAAATTATTATTTATTATTAGGTGTTCTGTCCTACGACAGGTCCATTTCTTTTGTCAGTGAACTTAGACCTCCAATGCACCCTGTCCTCTGCCTCCTCCTTCAGCTCCTAGAATGTTCTTCTTCCCTTCGAGTCATCCAATATTTGAATCCTCCTCCTTCCTAAGCTCCTCTTTTCCTCAACCTTTCCTTCCATGACGTCGTACAGAAGACAGTTCCTCCTAAGGATGTGTCCGACCCAGTTTGGTTTGTACCAAAGAATCACAACTAAATAGTTCTCTTCTCACCCACTATTCTTAGAACTTGTTCATCTGTCTCCCTGTCTGCCCACCTGATCTTCTCAAGTCTTCTCCAGCAACACATTTCAAACAAATAAACAAATAAAGACGATTATATTATAATTGCCTCATGGCCTGATATACTAATGGTAGATCCCAAGTGCACGTTTTGAAAAACCCCTATTTAAAGTTTGATTTACATGTTCACCAAAAACAGAGATCATAATCTGCTCGAGTGATTTAGCAATTCATACCGTAGCAGAAATGTATGTTGACCCATAATGCTTTGCAACACAAACTTTAAACAGCTAATTATCAATATATTTAATTTCTAGTGAACAGACAGGTATTTTATATTACTGTCACAATTGATGTTTTCTAATTATTCTGTTGTGTCGTGAAATTAATAAACTCGGAACAAGAACAAACACATTTCTCATTTGAGATGTTTAAAATAATTTCCCTACAGAAGGTGCAACTGTCTGCGTACATCTCACTTTGTAGGAGCATGTGTGCTTACTGAATCGGCTGGTTTTGAAATTTTGTTGGTTTCCCCACACAGATTCTTATGATGCTCTAGAGCCAAGGGTCACGGGTTTGCTTCTGTTTTCAAGTGTAATTTTTCAAATTTAGTAATACCATTAAATATTTTCTTCAGATTCAATTCCAAACATTTTAATTTTAAAATATTTGATTTGGATTTGGTTTCGAAACGTAAAATCGATACCATTGCTTACATCCTTTCGCAAGTCGTCATTGTGGTCTTATCCCAGGACTAACCTAGAAGAGATGCGCTACAAGTCGCTTCTAGACACCAACAGCACCGTCCTAACCGACATCGTCAACACCACCACCACACCGGTCACCAACAGCACCTTCCTGGAACCGGACGGTGACCTCTCCACTGAGTGGTGTATCTACGTGTACGCCGCCATCACCATCGCGACCATCGTCATCTCCTTGGGGAGGTCTTTCCTCTTCTTCACCGTCTGCATGAGGGCGTCCCAGAGGCTGCACAACGCCATGTTCGACTCTATCACCCGCGCCACCATGTGGTTCTTCAACAACAATCCCTCTGGTATGTCTGCGGGATGACGGAGATTCGATGGACGTTGCTCGGCCGTTAGATTAAAGTTCAACTATTTTGTTCGCCGTATTTCACTACTACTTTGGGTCACGCACATATGTACCAATTATTAGAAAAGTTGGATTTATCGGGCGTGTACCCACATTGATTTTGCAATGAGAGAAAGAGACTGGGAACCAATTTAGGAAAAAATCACCCGACCGTGATTCGAACCCTGATCTCTCTGCAACACTAAGTCCAGTCGAGTGACACTTCGGACCATTCGACCACTGAAACAGGTTTAAAATAATTTTGTTGAATATAATTATATGTCATTTATGGAAAAGTTAGTTTACTTACTAAGAAAATAATGTTCAGGTTGTCGACCTCAGCGGTCTTGGGGGGTAAAAAGCTCGCCTCAGGACTCGATGTTCATGGGTTCAAACCCATTCGAGATAGACAGATTTTTCTTGTGATAAAAATCCGTAGCACAACTTCCTTCGTAGGGGAAGTAAAGATGTCAGTTCCATGTCGGTTGTGGCGTGTAAAAGAACCGTGGTAGTTATGTGAAAATACCTTTCTCGCCAAAATTGGTAGGCCCTTTCACTCTCGCTCATAGAAACTCACCGTAGAAAGACACGGGGAGATACTACCCTTCCTGAACTCCCCTAGTACATGATATATCTACCAGATGGTGCAGTCAGCACTAACCAGCCGAAGGGCTAAGTGCACGACCAGCTCCGGATGGATATAAATCGTATCAAACCAACCATTGGATTGTTATCTTAAGAAGATGATGAATGTTTAGGTTAAATGTCATTAATACATGTTGTGATTGGCTTACTATACCATTTTACAAATTTAGTCTCGAATATCCTTGAGAATTCGAGGGTCTCATATCATTCTTATATAATTTAGTTTGTCAAATCCTTGTATACCATTTTACAAATTTAGTCTCGAATATCCTTGAGAATTCGAGGGTCTCTTATCATTCTTATACAATTTAGTTTGTCAAATCCTTGAATATCTAATATCCTTGGTAATTGAAAGATTCAAAAGTCCTGTCCATTGTTGTGATTTATATCTATACTTACTAAAAGCGTATGATTTCTTGTTTGTTTCAGGTCGAATTCTCAACAGGTTTTCCAAAGACATGGGTTCCATTGACGAGATGCTTCCTCAATCCATGATCGACTGCCTGCAGGTAAATAGTAGCTTCAGTCTGCTTGCTGTCTCTCGAGACTCTGGATCTGCTGTGAATAAAATTATTGGTTCAGGCTTGGATTGGATAAAGGCACTAGTTTGAACAGGCAACTGCAGAATCCAAGCCTAAACTTTTTTTTTTGTGAATCAAGAAGCAGGCAACAACTGTATCTAAATGATCATGACCTATTTCAAGCCATGTTGCCATATTCCAGGCTCTGTTTTACCCTCTTCTGCTGAATAAGGGGACTGGTGTACCCCAAGAATTACATAATTGTGTTTTTTGTTGAACTTTGAGCCTACAGTTTTCTGGTAATTGTGTACGCCTTGCCCTTCCAGCCTCCTTTCAATGTTTAATTTAATAACAACTGGTTGGCTCCATTTTTGTTATGTTTTCTAATAAGTTAATTGCCCCAAATCTGACTAACTTCTTTTTTTAAATTATTAATACTTAAGGTTAAAAAAAATACGCGTTATATGATCTTAGAAACAATTATTCTTTTTTTGTGTCTTTTATTGTTAAAGTACCTTAAATTTTTTTATTTTCAGCACATTATTTATGCATTTATAAATAATTATGAAAATATTAGTTTCCATAAACAAATAAATATTAAATCATATTAACTACAACTATAAAAATTGTATATTTGCTGTTTAAATGCTAAAATACATCTTACAATATAATTTTTACTTTTTCAAACATAGAAAAAAAATAAAAACCATCTATAAATTGCTTCATTTCAATGATTTGACTAATTTTACAACCCCATGCTGCCCTCTGTTAGTGATGTGCTGTACTAAATAATATATCAAAGATTGTCACTTCCACCTTATAGCAGTCTTATGACAAATTAAAGTAGATCTTTGACGTTTCCTCTTTACTTGTTCAGAATAAACATAAGAATTTAAACTTAAAAGTCTGCCATTTGGAGATACGATTCAGGATTTTTCTTAAGATTGCTTAGCTGAGAAATGTCGAAAGACTCTTCCGCGGAGATACAATCCAGTTCCTCCAAAAAGGAGACCCTGCCAGTGGCTGGAAACTGCTGCTGATGATGATGATTACTAGAACCATCCATTTATGACATATTGTTTGACTATAATATTTTTGACTTCAATCTAGCCGCGGTCGTTACGACTCCCATGTGTTGTTGTCTGTTCCAGATAGGACTCTCCATGGTGGCGATAATAACGGTGGTAGCAATCGTGAATCCTTGGCTCCTCCTGCCCACCTTTGTCGTCGGTGTCATCTTCTACATGCTGCGAGTTGTGTTTCTGGCAACCTCCAGAAGTGTCAAGAGGCTGGAAGGAGTCAGTAAGTGTAAACACCTCTCACACGTTCTATTTGTAGCGCCTCTTCAGGGCTGCCGAACCTTTTCCAAAAGTGTGTGCTCAATAGGTCAAAAATATTTGGAGGAAATTTGTTCGCATGCCCGTCTGAATTTTGAGTATCGAAATGGATTATTGGAGGCTTTCATTACCATGATTAATTGTTATTATATTTGTAAGAAGGTACAGGGAAGGTGGAGTGAAACATATAAAAAGGGACGAATACAATATGGCTTTTACAATGAAAAGAACACACTTTACACTGCTGCCACTGGACAAAGGTAATGGTTGCCTTTTAAAGAAAATCGATCCGTCACCGCCCAATCCCCTGACCTAGGTTTCATTCTATCTTCCAAATATAATACTATTTCCTCATAAAGCGAAAAGAGGTTTTTCTTAAATAGATATATTATATATTCGTATGATTAATTGTTATAATAATTATGCTATGAATTAAAATATGTTTGCGTTTGCGTTTGATTTCTCCCGTGTTTGTTAAAATTTCTAAAGACTTAATTCTACCATATTACCTGCTTCGGTGGCAGCATGGTCTAAGGCGCTACTCTTGCACCGGACTAGACTGCCGATGACGGTAGATCGTGGTTCGATTCCGGTGAGGTATACTGAGGGTGCTTTTCCTCGAATAGTTTCCCACTAGCTCTATGCAAATGCAAGTACACATCTTCTAAATTCAGCCTTCCTCGTCCCTAACCCATTAGTGTGATTAGTACATAAGTGTATAATCCGAATGGGTTGTAAGATACGGTGCTAAAAAAAAGTCTTCCTTATAAATGTCAGAACTTTCCTGACTACAAGAAATTATAGCTGCGGACCAGCCTAAGGAAAAATTTGCTGCCCCCTTGTAATCATGATGACAATTGGAAACCTAGGTCTAGTCCTGCAGACCCTATCGTATCTACCCACTGAGTTAGGAGGACCAGGTTCGATGCCGTGCAAGGGCTAGAAAATGTTTGAATCACATCTATAGGATGACGTTTGTCTTGGGGATGAACTGCTGAATGTTTCTAGAGGCATCTAGTTGTGTTTAAAAAATATGTCTTGTTGAACTGTGAATGTTTTCAGCGCGCAGTCCGGTATTCTCGCATCTGAACGCCTCGATACAAGGTCTAACCACCATAAGAGCGTTTTGGCGCTCAGGAGATTCTAGAGAAAGAGTTTGACAACCACCAGGTGAGCTGTATTATAAGAGCTACAGGTTATTTACAGTGACTAAACTCTGAGCCGCGACTAAACTCGAGCTGTGAGTTGCCTCAATATATATTACAAATTACTTCATTAAATATAGTTTCAGTGTTAATGTCGTCAATCCAAAGTTGTAAGAGTGGGAGCAAGGTAGTTTATGAGGAACTACACCAGAATTTGAAATTCCATCACGTTTAAAAAATACAATAGGTGTGGCCAGTGAACCATTCTGACAAATCATGAACAGAAAAAAAAAAGAAGAGATTCGAGTATCCAAAACATTTTCAAATTTAAGATAAAATTTTGTTTTGTAATTTATTTATTTTTAGTTTTTACGCTGCTTATAAGTGACTTGAATTAACATAATGAATATCACAAACCAAACTCGAGAGAATTAATTTACAAATTAATATGAATGCAGATTGATATAACGACAATGGATGTTAACACTTAGTTAGTATTTCTATTTAGGCTTAAGGATTACCAGTTCGATGATCGAATGCTCACTCTCGCAATAAACTGGACTGCCGATGACAGGGAGATCAAAGTTCAAATCCCTGTTAGGGGGTAATTAGGGTTGTCTGGACTGCCGATGACAGGGAGATCAAGGTTCAAATCCCTGTTAGGGGGTAATTAGGGTTGTTTTTCCTAACTGGTTTTCCACTCACTTTCCACACAAATGTGGGTGCAATTCCTCTTGGTTCAACCTTTCTCATAAGTGTAATTAGTATAGTTGTGGATCCGATGTTCGTAGGTACAAACCCAGCCGGGGTCGACAGATTTTTCTTGAGCGATAAAAATCCGCGGCACAACTTTCTTCAAAGGAGAAGTAAAGCCGTCGGTTCGATGTTGATTGTGGCACGTAAAAGAACCATGGACGGTGTAGGAAATTACCTTTCCCGGCAAAATTGATAGGCTCCTTCGTTCACGCTCATAGAAATTCTCGTGTGTTAATATGATTAGTCAGTTCAGAAAGTGTATGTTAAATACCTCAAATAAATAGTACAGATGCGTATAACCCGAACAGGTAGTAAGACGTGGTGATATAAAACTTGTTAAGAACTATTGTGATCAAAGTTAGAAACTAAGGAGAGAAAAATCATTACCACATTTTGAAAGCTTATTTCTTAATTTAAGCAAATTTTCTAATATCCAAGATTCTGGATTTTTAAGGGAAATGAATCAAATTCAAGATTTGTATTCTAAGAAAGTGTATTCGATAGCTCCTTGGATTGTACCAAATCACACCTATGACACTTATCACAGATGAAGATTAAATTTCAACCCCACCTGGGTTAGAAGTAAGTCTTTCAGGCGGTAGTTAGTCATGAACAATCTCGACGGTAGTGAAGGCTCAACGTTGTGTCTTTGTGCTTCGTGTTTCAGGACCTTCACTCCTCGGCTTGGTACCTGTTCATCGCGTCCAGTCGGACGTTTGGTTTCTGGTTGGACATTGCCTGCCTGGTTTACATCGTCATCGTCACACTGAGCTTCCTCGTCATTGGAGGAGGTGACCACTACTAGCTCTTACAGGGTTGCCACATTATCTCGTAACTGAGGAATTCCCTATGTTTTTCAGAAAATTTTCTAATTCAATTTTTCCAGACAACTTAGATTAAATCATAGCGTAATGATTTTTTTTAAATTTCCTATAAGAATACTTGATTAAGTGGGAAATTAAATAAAAGATTATGATAATACCAGAAAATAATCGAAGTGCGGTTTTTCTCCATTACTCGGTTATGATATTTACTTTTAAATTTTGTTGTGAGTTTAAGTTTACGTTAAACTTTTTATATAAGTAGAATAAAGAAAACTGCGCCTCGATGTGATGTATTTTTTAGCTGTATAACCTACCTAAGTTAGGTGTTATCCGCGGAATTACCAGGTCACGATGCTGTCCTAGTTGACGAGTGGAGAGTGTCGCGACATCGGATCAATCCTCTCGCCTCCTTTGTTCCAGATGAGTTTGGCGGTAACGTGGGTCTCGCCATCACCCAAGCTATCGGTCTGACGGGAATGTGTCAATGGGGGATGAGGCAGTCGGCGGAGCTGGAGAACCAGATGACCTCGGTGGAGCGGATACTAGAATACACCAAGATTGAACGCGAACCCGCGCTCGAATCCCCTCCAGGTACGCTCCACCAAGTACTGTTAACACAGAAACACACATTGGGGTCAAAGGTTTGACTCTGATACAGTGCAAGGTTCCTATTGTTTCCTCGCTGAGGTTTTACACCCTCTCTCCAGGCAATCAACAATCTTCAAAATTTTCCTGTAAAGCTTTTATTGGCTATCGAATTCAATATTTCCTTTTGAATCAAAATTCAAATCCACAATCTTTTTAAATTGACAGCTAGAATTAATAAAACAGAAAATGAAGTTTTGTTTGGAGAAAATTGCATCATGCATGAGAATTTTTGTTCTAAAGTTGAGGACATTGAATATTTTTTTTATCTGTTTGTTCATCATATTTATTACACTATAGCCCGACACCTTAGCTCGCACTAACTTAGTTGATAGTGTGTCTGACCTTTTGAACTAAGGGTCCTGGGTTTGATTCCAAGCGTAGCTGAAACATATGCCACCAGTGAAATCGACTAAGTGACTGTGTGTTGTGTTGGTTCTAGAATTAAGTTAGTTTGTATGTCATGTGCTGGTAATAATAATTGGTCAGGTTGTACTGAGGGTGGCTTTACCTAAACGGTTTTACACTCTCCCTCTATGCAACTGTGGGTGCACTTCATCTAAATTCAACCTTCTCCATCCTTAATGCATTAGTGTAATTAGTACATATGCATACAACCTGAACAAGTAGTGTGAACACAATGGTAAAAAAAAAGGCTTCTCCCTAATCTCCCCTTCCCTCAAAACAATTTTATAAATTATTATTATTAGCACCGCGTCTTACTACCCGTTCGGGTTATACGCACTTACGCTAATGTGTAATGGTAGGGTGATTGTGAGATGAAATGTAGGACCTACAGTTTAACGTGGGATCCGAACCACGGTGGAGGCCTGGCATTCCTCACATTCACAAGTTGTGATTAATACATGTCTTGTCAGAGGTGAAGGAAGAGTTTGGCAATCAGATAGATCTGTGCCTGGACCGAGGATTGAACCCCAGACCCCAGCACAGAAGTCCGACACCTTACCCCTAGACCACCAGGTCACCTTTAATTTTTTAAAGGGCTAATTATTAATTAATGATTTTTATATCATTTGGTATTTAATAAATGAAAAGAAGAAAAAGTTCTCCGCTGTTTTAAGGACTTACAATAGTTGGCTAATTTTCTAAAATGTATCTAACTTTCCAATATTGTAATAACAAAGAAAACATCGCCTGGTTTTTAGATAATTGTAGGAACTGTTTATTTATTTTCTAGACAAGAAGCCTCCCAAGGAATGGCCGCAAAATGGTACCGTAAAGTTCCAAAACTTGTTTCTAAAATACAACAAAGACGAAGGCCCCGTCCTGAACAACTTGAATTTCATCATTGAATCGAAACAAAAGGTTAGTAATAGCTCTCATCGAAATTTTGCACAAACAAATGAGTGGGCTACATCGGGTTTATCACTGTGGGTGTGCGAAGAAACACGTTTTACTTCAATTATAATTTTAAACTTGAAAAAAAAAATATTTTTTTATCAAGCTGGGGTAATATAAAGCAAAATTGGCATTACAAGTATTTCAGCTCAAATGTCTGTAATGGGTCATTGCAAAAACCATTAACACTAACATTCAAGTGGTAATTTTTAAAAAATTCATATAGATCCAATAAATTTTTTTTTATCAAGCTGGGGTAATATAAAGCAAAATTGGCATTACAAGTATTTCAGCTCAAATGTCTGTAATGGGTCCATGCAAAAACCATTAACACTAACATTCAAGTGGTAATTTAAAAAAAATTCATATAGATCCAATTTTTTTTTAAACTCAATTTAACTTACAACAATCTTTAATTTTTAATCAGACAAGAGGAAATATTTAAATACTTTTTGTTTTGAAATAACCTCTTAAAAATGAATTAAATCAATTATACTTAAAATACTTGAAATTTTGGAGATTTGAATAGCTTTTTATTCTAGTTTGAACTACTCAGATCAAATTCGCAAACCACTAATTATGATTAAGGGACTAATTAGGTTAAATATGCCGGCAGAATGCCTGACTTGACTTGTAAAATGCTTACAACAGGAATAGTGATTGTGTTTTGTCATCCTATCTCCAAGCGAATTATGGAGCAGTTTTTATTTTTACTAACCTCTCATTCATTGCCCCATTTCCCCGACACTGGTTTTCTAACCTTAACGGTTATGGTTTCGCAGGTGGGTATCGTGGGCCGGACCGGCGCCGGCAAGTCGTCGCTCATCTCGGCGCTGTTCAGGTTGGCCCCCCTGGAAGGGAAGGTTTGGATCGACGGTATCGACACGAGCAGTATCGGGCTCCACGACCTCAGATCCAAGATCTCTATCATCCCTCAGGAACCGGTTCTGTTCTCTGGAACGATGCGCAAGAACCTGGACCCGTTTGACGAGTACTCGGACGAGATCCTCTGGCAGTCCCTGGACGAGGTAGGTCACTTTCTGTCGTCTGTTGGCAGACTTAAGTTCCCCCTTGCCAATCAGGCAATATCTGCTCAGTTGAGAATCAAATTGGACCTTATAAATATTTCCAACAGTCGCTATGTTACTTGTTCTGATTAATATACATTAGAGATGGGTCAAATACTATTTTTATTGAATCCTAATATTTTTTTAAGAAAAACCTCTTTTCTTTTTATGAGGTAATTGTATTATATTTGGAAGAAGGTACAGGAAAGGTGGATGGAAACATATAAAAGGAACAAACACAGTTCACACTTTACACTGCTGCCACTGGACAAAGAGGTGATGGCTGCCTCTAAAAGAAAATCAACCGCTACCACCCAATCTCCCGACCTAGGCCCTACTCGTTCTCTTTTATATGTTTCTATCCACCTCCTGTACCTTCTTCTAAATATAATGACAGTAACTTTCGTAACTGTCCGATACAGCCCTTTATACAACAATCTTTCTGTGGATCAGATCTTTAACAATGACCTTTTCTCTTCATTTCTTCATGCTTCCATCGTTATTGTTATTGATACATTTAACTTGTTACAGAGAATCATTGTTCCTGTTACTTATTTTTTCGATGCCGCATTCCTATTTCTTGACTTTTCTCCCCAGGTGGAGTTGAAGGAGGCTGTGGCTGATCTCCCGTCCGGGTTGAGCTCTGTAATGTCTGAGGGAGG
>CABFWB010003247.1:24147-52671 GCA_902151455.1 Timema bartmani | reverse complement strand
CCCCCGACCTAGGTTTCATTCTATCGGAACTCGTCAGGAGGGAGGGTGAAACGTGTAACGCAACTTATTAAAAGAGGAAACCAAAAAGTATAAAATAGAAATTGGTAAAGAATGATAGGAAACATAGATAGGGACATGTAAAAGGAACGATTGACAGAAAGGTTGGGAGGATCGGGGCAGTAACAATAGATTTTCTTCAAGTGCCGGCCATTACCTCTTTGTCCAGTGGCGGCAATGTCAAGTGTGAAATGTTCTTTCCACAGTAAAATCTGTATTGTTTCACATTGTCCACATATTATAACCAAATGTACCTCAAAAAATGAGAAAAGTTTTTTTTCTTTCTGAAAATAGACTAAACTAAAAAGAATACATGAACATGTCTTGTAATTTATTTTCACTATAAAACGTTTTAGGCGTTGAAACCGATAACTTGCTTCTTTCTGTTAATGTACATGCACGACGGACTTGTTTCCAGAACGGACGCTTTGATCCAGCACACCATCCGGCGCAAGTTTGAGGAGTGCACCGTCCTCACGATAGCGCACAGACTCCACACAGTGATGGACAGTGATAGGGTTCTAGTGATGGACGCCGGGACCATGGTGGTGAGTTTCTTTCGAACCAACTAGTGGTGCGCATACTCTCCCTGGGGTTCAGGGGTTACATGAAGGACCACCGAGGTTTTATCATGACATGAGATATGTTTTGATAGTAACAAGTTTGATAAATAAATTAGCTTGGACCTTGCCGAGAAGTCGTGAACTTTAATAAACCTCTCTTCCACCCAGCCATGGTTTAGTTTAGCTAACTCTAGAGGTTTATTAAGATTTGTATGAACTGTTTATACTTGACAAGATGGTAGGTGTTTGTTTTGCTTTATTATGGAGAACTGGGAGGGGTACATTGGTTAGACCATGGCCCCGAAAGGGATACACAACTGGTGAAAGTTTGTGAAACATTGTACAAGACAGTATGACCTTGTGGGTGATGATATGACCTTGTGGTTGATGATATGTATGACCTTGTGGTGATGATACCTATGACCTTGTGGTTGATATGTATGACCTTGTGGTTGATGATACGTATGACCTTGTGGGTGATGATATGTATGACCTTGTGGTGATGATATGTATGACCTTGTGGTTGATGATACGTATATGACCTTGTGGGTGATGATATGTATGACCTTGTGGTGATGATATGTATGACCTTGTGGTTGATGATACGTATGACCTTGTGGTGATGATATGTATGACCTTGTGGTTGATATGTATGACCTTGTGGTTGATGATATGTATGACCTTGTGGTTGATGATATGTATGACCTTGTGGTTATGATACCTATGACCTTGTGGGTGATGATATGTATGACCTTGTGGTGATGATATGTATGACCTTGTGGTTGATGATACGTATGTGACCTTGTGGGTGATGATATGTATGACCTTGTGGTGATGATATGTATGACCTTGTGGTTGATGATACGTATGACCTTGTGTTACAGGAGTTTGACCATCCCAGGAACTTGTTAAGTAACCCCCAAGGGTACTTCAGTCAGATGGTGGAGCAGACTGGGTCCACCATGGAGACGTCCTTGAGGAAGGTCGCAGAGGAGGTTAGTACTCGGGACTTGACATTTAAACTGACATTGGCCCTGTTAAAAACAAGTTGTCACTTCCATGGAAGAATATACTTTTTTTTATTTTTTAATCTTACAACTGAATTTAGTGGTGACATCAAAATATGTTGTGTAAAAAAAATATGTTGTTTAGCCTACATTTTTTATTGTAAATACCAGGCCAGGACTGTCTACATCAAGGAGGGGGGGGTTAAAAGCGTGGTCACCTATCCTCTGCCTAGGCGAATGGTGATGCATTTCCTCACAGATCATTATTTATAGTGTTTGATTTAAATTTGGTTTGAAATTTTATTTCGAGCAGTGAATATTGTTAATACATTACACTTTAGACAAAGCTTTGTAGTTTTTGAACCAAAACTAACATTTGTTGGTAAGTTGATTGATTTCAAGAATGTTGATGAATCTTAACCCCCACCTGCACCCCCTTCCCGCACCCCACCTTTGACCCCACCATTTTTGGCACCTTAAAAAAATGTTGTGCTTCTTTTCTAAAATAAGGATAAAGGACATTAAAATCTGTTCGACAAGTTATAAAAAAAATTGTTTATTAATTTGAGGTGGAAAACAGCGTTTAGTTAAGGTCCATATTTTTACTGGGTTCGTAACAAAATACTTTTTGGGCAAAAATAAATAAAATATTGCTACTAGTCGACACAGTAAACAGAATGTTTTTACTTTATTTTTTACCTCTTTTGTCAAACATTACGGATACCTAATCAACTTTAAATACACGGTAAGTAAAAGTGTTTTTAAAATGGCTTCACATAAACTTGTTAAACCAACTATTCGCAGTAAAGGACTTATGTCCCATTTGCCATTTGGTACTGACTGTACTAGAAAGTTCCTCTCACCCTTTCACCTTTCCTACTTTAAAGAGATTGGAGCACTTGACCACGAGATGCAATGTTTTCTGTGTCGAGTAGTACAGTAGAAATGTTTGATTTTCTAACCATGGGATATCAACAGGTTGTTGAATACATGTCGAGGACATAGTGAACTTTGAAGAGAAGCTTTTTAAATGAAGCGAAAAAGTCAATTCAAAGTCTGCTATGTTCATAACAGATATTCAAGAACTGTTGATATTACCCAAGCGTAGAACATTAAATTAAACATATTTATTCGAACAATGAATGTAAGAGAGACCAGGAAAGTGGAGGCCATGGGAATGAAGTTTGTGAGGAGCAGGTTAGCTGTCATGAGGAGAAACAAGAGTACATGAGATAGTAGAGAAATGGTAGGAGCAGATAACAAATAGTGTGCAAATGAGAGGAGAAGAATGGAAGAAATTAAAGGAGGAAGGGTGGTGGAAGGATAAGAGGAAGATGGAGGCATTTTACTAAACTGGCCCGGCCATAGGCTGGAAACAGTTCATGATGATGATGATGATATCCCAGCAATATTTAATTTAATTTTCAGAACAAAGTTATTTTTTGTTATAAAAACTGTAAAAATATGTACCTTAGCTTACGTTTGTTCTCTTCCACCTCGTTTTTAATTGCCGATATATTAAAACGTGCATGTTTTCATAATAGTTTGCTGACCTTATTGTTATTTTTCCAGAGCTATAGAAGAATTCAAGAAGCCAGCTAGTGAACTACAAATATCAATTAGGTATTTAATTATTATTTTTTTGTGAAATTTAAATTACTTTTTGTTGTTTAATTGATCATTCCATTTCCATGTGTTTTACTACTTTATTTATTTTGTTATTGTACTTATATTTTGACTAGTATTTGTGTCTAGTCAGATTTAATGTGTTTTTTTTATGTATGTTTGTGGCAACAACAAAAAAAGTCTACAAAACTAAATTTGAAACAAAAGTTAAAAGTATTGAATCGCTTGATGCAAAGAGTAGTAGCTTGTAGATATTTGTGCCATGCTGGACACAGTGCTATGTTGTCTACTATTAAAGTTGATAGTATTAATAAAACTTAAAACAACCTTTTCAAACTGGAATTATTTTTAATTTTGAAAAAAAATATATTATTTTAATATGGTTTATAATTGTACCAAAAGATGGCAGAACTAGTCAAATAGATGTAATAATGTTCACAATGGTTCACAATGGTTCACATTAGGCCTAATTTACCAAGGTTTTTTTTTTGTTTGAATTGGTGTAGCTATAATTATTATTTAATGTGGCCCTGTAAATGTAAAAATTTGTTAGCACCGAGTCTTACTATCCGTTTGGGTTATACACTTATGTACTAAATATACTAATGATTTTAGGGATTAGGAAGATCATATATATATATATAGGAAGCGCACCCACATTTGTGAGGATGAAGAGTGGAAAACCATTTTGGAAAAATACTCTGTACACCCAACGGAGATTCGAACCTTGATCCTCCCCAATCATCGACAGTTTTAGTATTCTGCGAGAGTAATGCGTGACCATGTGACCACCGAAGCAGGTTGTAAACAATTTGTGTGAACAGGGTTCGAAAGGGTATGTCTTCGCCCACAGATAGCAACTAGGTTGGAAAAAAAAAGTGGAATTGAGGCCAGATAAACCATTTTACTATATCTAAGGTTACATGCTGCCATTTCCACAGTGTAAAGCGGGCAGGGACAGATTTAAGGAAGAGTTTGACAGGGGCAACTGACCAGGGACCTCCATAAAATGTTACAGTAATAAAAATTATCTTTTGGCTCTATAGATTGCAGTTATGATCAAATCTTTTTTAAAAAAATTACAACTTATTATATAAATTTTTATTTATTTCTGAAAAAATATAAGGTACTTATTTATAATACGCGAAAGCAAATAGTTAAGACTGATTTAAAAAAAATTGAGCAACATCCTTTAATCGCAGCGAATCTGGTGGGTTCATATGGAACTAGTCATCTCCACCGTCAGATTTTCCTGATCTGTTTATACGACCGTAGTGTAGACACACCGTTAGAATACGCATTCTAGTATTATTTTCTTATTGCATTTTATTAAGGTTTCGGCAAGAAATAAATAATCATAATTTCTTTTTGTTTTAAACATTTTTTGTGTGACTATCTTTCTACCTACGCATTAACGATCATGTCAAGACAAGTGTTACCGAATGTAAACCAATATAAAAATTGTGTCATATATGCTTTGATCCATCATAGATAAAAAATAAGATAAGGCCAATGGACAGGTCAGGCGCGGGTATGTTATATAATACAAATTCTTAAAAGTATGCCTTTTAAAAAAAACACCTTAAATAATACTAAAATACAAGGGCAGCTCTTGGGTTGTTGCCAAGGGGCGAGTTGGTCGTGACAGGTTGTTGCCAAGGGGCGAGTTGGTCATGACAGGTCTGAACCTGTCATTTGTTTCCTCCAATCAGTATCAACTTGACCTTTAAAGCCAATAAACATACATCAGTTTCTCACGACGTTTTGTGTGTGGTTAGTCAAGTAAAATGAGTATTTTGGAATAAAATACAAATAAATATTGTTTATGATCAACATTGTCAAGATTCTACCAAATTATTAGTGTTTCTTTATAGGTATTTATTTATATTATTTGTTCCTGGGTTCAACGGATTTTTCTTAAGCGATAAAAATTCGTAGCACAACTTCTTTCGGAGGGGAAGTAAATCTGTCGATTGTTGCGTGTAAAAGAACCCTGAAAGATATGTGAAAATACCTTTCCCGACAAAATTGGTTGGCCCTTTCTCTCTCGCCCATAGAAATTCTCGTGTGCCGATACAATCAGTCGGTTCAGAAAGTGCACGTTAAATACCTCATATTAAAATAAATATTCATATTATTTATCAAAATTAGCAGCTGACACATGACTTGATGCATGAAAGTATGAAAATACTTTTTACTAACTTTTGTGGGATGGAGAGTAGTGCGAGTTAAGTTCACAATTGTTTTGAGTTTTTATTAACAAAAAATGTTTTTGGCCAAAACTAATAAAATATTGCTCCAGTAGAAATGTTAAGTTTAATTTTTCCACACTTGGTGATACCAACTGTTGCTTTCCTAGTTATGTCGGGGTATGAGACACTAATAGAGCTCTAAAACAAGTTACAATTCAAAATGTCAAGACCGGCTTCAGCGGCCGCATGGTCTAAGGCGTTACTCTTCGTGTTAGATTAGACTCCTGATGACAGGAAGATCAGGGTTCAAATCCCGAACGGGTGTACTGAGAGGATTTTTTTTCATAATGGTTTTCCGTTCTCTTTCCATGCAAATGTGGGTATGCTTTCTCTAAATTCAACCTTCCGCACCCTTGAATCATTAGTGTAATTTATACATAAACTGAAAAGGTGGTAAGTCGCAGTGTTAAAAAAAATTTAGGATCCTTAAGTATTTGGGGATCCCATCCCTATAATTTTGCAAATTTAAGTTTCCGCATTTTCCCTCATATTTGATTAAATTCCTTGCTTTCCCAGACTTTTCCATGTCTGTAACCACCTTGTAATAACATTTGAAGATAAAACTTTTAGTGTGGTACCAACCATCACATTATAAAAATAAATATCTCAATTGTTTCAAACTGTGTCAAGCAAGCCTGATTTATATTGTACTAACATAATTTAAATGCACTAATTATCATAGATATTACATAATATCAGTTAATAAACATGTACTTAATCTGTAGGTGCTAAAAATATTAATGAACAATAATTTGATTACTCTGTGAACAGTATTTTCATTTGGTATCGACTTTAAATATGACATTACCTGATGTTTCCGTTCTTTGTTCGGCTGTTAACGGCTGTTTTTGCAGCACTTTTACAGTGCGGAGTATTTGCCTTTGTAAATTAATACAATAGTCAAAAATTGTGTTGTACTTTATTATTAATTAGTTTCTGTTCTTGTAAATTTAATCTAAAATATCTTCATTTTGAGTAAATCCCCATTTAATTTTGAGAATGTAGGGCTATTTTAAATACCAGTATTGATTTAAATTTCTTAGTAATTTAAAAGTATTTACATATCAAATGTTTCTTTACTTTCATATTGCTTTCAAATAACTTTATGAATATAAATATTAGTGTATAATTTAATGTTTCGGTCAACAGTACCTAGAAACGTATTTGGTGCCCAAATGAAGTAATAAATTTCATGGAATAGCCCATCGTGCCTTCGCATACCAAGTATTAAATAACTTTGTTTTTTTTTAATTAATGTGTTATAAAAGATGTAATACTAAATGTGATACACAGAAACTAGTGTTTGTATATTTTGTTATCAAAGACAGGTGTGTCACCTACTTAAAACTCTTGTGTGATTATGTAAAACAATTAGGTGTGTGCGAGTACTTGAAATTTCAAGTCGAGTTTTATTAACTGCTCGAATTGTACTCGAAGATTTTTTTTTTTTTTAAACTCAAAAAATGTTAGTAGGTACTTGGGAGTTTTAAATCTTTTTTCTCGAAAATTCCTACTTTCATTATTTGAAATTATAATTTCATAGTAAATTAAGTCCCTCAGTAAATAAAGTGTACAACTATAATAAATTTATTTAAACATTTAAATTTGTGTGATTATAAATTTTATTTACAAAAAAAAAAATGTAATTCCAAAAAGTATGTGTTTGTACTTATTTATGGTTCATGCATGGATCTATTACAGAAATTTAACTTAAAACATGTCTAATACAAATAATGATCTGTTCTTCTCTTACTCGAAAAAAAACGTGTTTTCATCCAAACTTGACTCGGAAATGAAAAAAACCTAATCTCACAACCTATTAAAAAAAAAAAAAATTATTACTCAAACCAAATTCTCCTTGAGCAAAAATATATATTTTTAAGAGGGTGCATATATTTTTTATTTGATTTATTATTTGCTTAAAAACTTTTTCCTTGCTGTACTTATTTATGTTACTTTTTTAATAATTTCCTAGTTTAACATGTAACTCTTAAAAAAAGGTTTTTCATAAAAAGTTGTAAAAAAAACCCCGACATGAATATAATGTTTGTGTTCCTGTATTATTTTTTTTCTAATTTTCTTTTGGTTTCCTTCTTAGGGAAGTTACGCTACATGTTTCACGCTACCTTCTGAAGAGTTTTGATAGAACTATACTTATGTCAAGTGATAAAAAGTTTTATTGATAAATTCTTCTAAAAGGAGACCATTATCTCTGTCCAGTGGTAGCAGTGTAAACCATGTTCCTGTTAAAATTCGTCCAGGAACTCCATAAGCTTTTTAGCCTTAAAGTCGCTTTGAATTCTATTTTTGTGGCGTTTTAGTGTTCTTGATCGGTGATGTAATTCGTCGAGGAAATAAAACAATCTCAGCAAATTCCATAAACACAGTTAACATTTTAATAAAAAATATTATTATATATTTAATTACTTTAGTTCAAATAACTACATCCTCAATCTAGTGAAGTATTATATTAATTTATACGATTGTAGATAAATGAAAATACGTTTTTGAAATGACGACCATTTCATTTTGATTCACAGAGTGATGCTTATTTACTTGTTTTCATGTGTTTGGACCGCTGTAGCTATTCATTAATTCCGTAGTGTCAGTCATTATCAGAGTTTTACAGTCCATACAACTTCTACAGTGCTAAGGATTACAGATCTAGACTTATTGGACAAAGTAATCTGTTACTGCGGAGTCGATCTCTTCTTGGGTACCTCACATGAATGGAGTTTGTAGGCGAGGATTTACACAGTAGTCATATTTGATTTGTACATGTTTTTTTTTATCTGTTACCGTTTCCTGTTAAAGATTATTTTTTAAATGTTTTTTCCCCACCTGCTGTCAGCATATAATAGAATGTTGAAAACTGGTATTTGTGCCTTACAAAATATTATTTGATAAAACGATTTGATGACTTGATTAGTAAATTAGTTTCCAATAATGTTCAAATAAAAACTCTACCAATTTATCTCGGCCTTGTTTTAATTTGCATGCAGACCAACAATACCTTGCTCTATAAAAAAAAAATGCATTATGTAATTTCATTAAATTTAATTATAAATCAGGTGACCTGGTGGTCTAGGGGTAAGGTGTCAAGACTTCTGTGCTGGGGGTCCGGGGTTCGGTCCCGGCAAAGATTTATCAGATTACCAAACCCTTCCTTCACCTCTGACAAGACGTGTATTAATCACAACTTGTGAATGTGTAGAATGCCAGGCCTCCACCATGGTTCGGATTCCACGTTAAACTGTAGGTCCTCCATTTCATCTCACAATCACCCTAACATTACACATTAGCGTGAGTATAACATGAACGGGTAGTAAGACGTGGTGATAATAGTAATAATAATAATTTTTATAAATGGGATCAAATGTTATATCCATTAATCAAATGTTAAATTTTCTTTAGAATTTGTCCAAATTTGAATTCTCGACTCTTTAAATAAGTAAAATTTTAATACAGCAAGGCCTCCATATTCCACGGGTAATACGCTCCTAGATCTACCACGGTTACGTGAAACCACGGATAACACCCAACTATTATACAACGTGATATTCATGTAACATACATAAATAAGGTAAAGTTTAATTGATACAATTATTTACAGTAAGACATTAAATAAAGTACATAATAATGTACTGTACACTACAGCGTAGTTACTATTCTTCGTTCTTGTTGTTGCGACAGTGATGATGATAATGATATATCACAATACCCATAGTTTGTGATGCTGATATTACAACCAGTTCTTGCGGTAAACCACACATAACTGAAATCGTGGATATGGGGGCCCTACTATATAGTTAAAATATTTAAAATTGATTTTTGAAAAAGTTGTTAAAGGCTTGTTATCACTGATGAACGCTATTTTGTTTTTCATATATGTTATGTCATAAAAAAACACTTTTGGAGTTAATTTATCATATTGATAGAATTTTGTCTTTAGTTGTGAATTTGTCATTTTCTCAACTACACAAGTCTATATAATTAATGAAACCAATTGCTTAAAATTGTTATTTAAAAGACCAACAGATTAGCTCAGTCCGTATCATTTCCTCCTTTTGAGCTAATGGTTCCAGGTTCGATTCCTGCAGTGGCCGAAAAATGTAACATTGGTAAACTGTCGGTTTCCCCTATCACAATAATGAACTAATTATATCAACACGCGAGAATTTCTATGAGCGAGAGCATAAAGGGCCTACCAATTTGGCCAGGAAAGGTATTTTCACATAACTTTCAGCTTTATTTTACATGCCACAATCCACTTGGGACCGACGGTTTAACTTCCCCTTCAAAGGAAGTTGTGCCACGAATTTTTATCGTTCAAGAAAAATCTATCAACTCCTGCTGGGTTTGAACCCACGAACATCAGGTCCCGAGGAGAGCACTTTACCCCAAGAAGACCAAGGTCGACAAAATTACAAATAAATTCCCCTGAAACCTGCTACAGTGGCAAAATGGTCTAAGGCGTAACTTTAGTGCCTGCTGAACACAGGAAGATCGGGGTTCGAATCCTGGTAGGGTAACAGTAGTTTTTCCTAAATGGTTTCTAACTTTACCTCCACGCAAATGCAGTTACACTACTTGTAAAATGCTTCCTTCCACCTTTAGAGTAAATATATATGCATATAGGGTTCTAGCCTGTACAGGTAGTAAGACAGAGTGCTAAAAAAACTTTCCTGATGGTCTGAAAAGGTTTTCTCGATGAACATTGGTGAACTGTAGTAAGTTTTGTAGCAGTCAGATCATTGTTGAACTGTAGTAAGTTTTATAGTAGCCAGATAAGGGGCCAGTTTCATAGTCAGACTTAATACGCCTAAAGTGCGAGTCGATACTAAATACAGGACGACACCTACCTAGACCAAAATGGAATGGGCCAGTTTCGTATATTAAACTGGCCCATTCCATTCAATTTCAGGTAGGTGACGTCTTGTATTTAGTATAGCGCCACACTTGAGGCGTACTAAATCTGACTATGAAACTGGCCCAAGGTGGTTCTTATTAAAAGTGGTCTGTATTACACCTGCCTTAAGGGACAGTTCATTAAGGAAAGACGAAATTACAAAAAATATTTCAATGCATTAAATGTTCTGTCTTTATTGTATTTTTGATTTATAAATATAAACTCGCTATATATTCTTACAGTACAAATAATAGTAAACAATATTTTCTTTACAAATAAAATTAACACATAGTGCCTGTTAATTCTGAAACAAAGGTTAAAGCCTACATCCTAACCTAATTTGTACATTTAAGCTTTAATCATCGCTTAATTACTTTATTTCAAAATATAAATCTCAAGATGGTACTGCAGCCATTGTGCTATTTCTTAAAATATTTTCACTAAAAATTTATGAAGATAAATTAAATAAGACAGATTTCTTGTTACTACAAAGCAGCGACTTTCTACATATGTAGTTTATTTTATCAAAAATAATTACTATTGGTCGGCTGAAACGCAAGCAGCGGGATTTATTTGAAGATGGTAACAAAAATAATATTGTATTTTTAATTATTTCTTGTTATTTGTGTTTTTTTTCTAATTGGCCTCTACAATCGCACAGATGACTGTCGACCCCTTCCGGTAGCACAAGAAATTTTGACCACAATCGTAAAATCAACTTGCTAGCTTTAATTGTTAAATTAATCAATTACAAATGAACACAATTCAATCGAGTCAGTAACAAACACAATTTTGATGTATAAATTCACATCTTTATAAGGTAATATTTGAGTAATATACAATAGTATTTAGTATTTACAATAATTTTGATACAGTCGTTAATAGTTGATTTTTACAAGAGTTGATGTGAAAAAAAGTTTATTACGTGATGTTAAAAATTTAAGTGTGTCACGTGGGAAAATAAAGATTAAATCGACTATGATAACGAAACATATCCTTTAGTCATTTTGAATATGTACTCCTAATTCAAAATATTTCTACGCTTGATAATTATAATTCAAGTATTTGGAAGACCATAGAAAGTGAAGGTACATAGGAAAAGTGTGGAAAGTCAAAGTGAGTTAGTGCTGCTATCTGTTAGACAATCATGAGACCTTTCTAATGAACTTTAAATTATGGTTACAAGAGGTCTCTGTCATATTTTAATTTTTTTTAAAATATGTTTGCCGAGCTCCTTATGGGGTTTGATATATAAAAGTTCTTGTTCTGGACATAGTGTGTAATGTGACCAAGTAATTTTGAGCCCAAGTATAAGGGGTGTGTGACTCTTCAAAACTTCAGACTTTGTTTATATATAAAAAAAAAGAGATGTTTACATTACGTTTCAAAGAATAATTCCAGCTTTGCCTGTTACAAGCCTTTGCTAGTGAAAATGTTGAGGGCTAAAATAATAATGACCGCCATTCTAAGCTGTTATGTACATTTATAAATCAATATTCATGTGGGAAAACTTTAAGTAGTTAAATTGTAAGTTATGACAACTTGATTACGCAGATGAGAATGGAATATTACAAACAATTGCGCAATAAGACATTTTCTGTGTGGTTTTACTGTCTAAAGTTATATAAATAAACATAATATTACATTTTTTCAGGCATAAAATAGCAAAAAAATATTTGAAATTTGTATCGGCTTTAAGAATCTCTAAAGGTTTACTTCTATTTAAGGAAAACCTATTTTCTCTTTTTGAAGTCGTGTATTATATTTGTAAGAAGGAACACAAAAGGTGGATAGAAACAAACACAATGAAATGATGAACACAATTCACAATACTGCCGCTGGACAAATAGGTAATGGCTGTCTCTGGAAGAAAATCAATCGTTACTGCCCAATCTCCCGACCTAGATTTAATTCTATCAGAACTCATCAAGAGTGAGTGTTTAATGCGCAACGCAACTTCCTAAAAGGTGTGTTATTTGTTCCTTTTACATGTTCCTATCTAAGTGTCTTTCCATTCTTTACCATTTTCCTCTTTTAGGAAGTTGCGTTGCGCATTTAGCACTCAGTTCTGATAGCATGAAACAGATGTCAGGGGAATGGGCGGTAATGATCAATTTTCTTCAAGATTCATCCATTACCTCTTTGTCCAGTGGCAGCAATGTAGTGTGTGAACTGTGTTCTTCTTTTAACCCTTTTGCTGCGTATTTAATTTTTACTTCTTATCTTCAGAAATGCTAATTATAGGTCAAAAATTCAAAATCTGAAAATTCACATGATGATCATAATTATGATCAAATAATGTGATTTTCAACTAGTAATGCATTTTAAATATGAAATTTAGCACCACGTTGTCTATAAATCGCATAATATATATCTTATATTGATAAAATTGTATACGTCACATTTTACCAAAATGCAACTCTATTCTGCTATCAGAACCATTCTTTATTTTACTTGCAGCCCACAATAGTGCCAAACTTCAAAAGGAAACCTGTATGGGAATCGCAGAGAGACCATATTTTTATACCCCATTTGGTAGACGGCTTAGATGGCAGATATTGCTTGAAAGACAAGCGCCCCTTAAATTTCACCATTGTTTCATCAATAGATAATTCCTTGTTTGGGGTGTAAATTTGTATACACGGGTCCTGAACAAAATTTAAAATAGGTCGTATTTTACAGAGTATGTCATAATCATCATCTTCCTTTCTCGGCTGTGTGCTGTTGTCATTGAAATGCACAAATGAACGAATAGATTGATATCTGTCTCTAGTGAACATCACTACCAAAACCTGGGGTACGAGTAAGCCAAAAAGAATCTAGGAAATATGAATCTAAGTTCGGTTTATGAACCATGCCCATGCCAATTTCAATTGCAAGAAATGCCTTTGTGCCACCTTCCGTTACATTTACCCAGTTTTTATACCTGGACCTTGGGGACAGATTCACATTTTTGTCTAAGTGTTTCTTTGCCAAAAATATTTGTTTCATTCGCCACATGTAAAATGATTGAATGAGGTAAAAAACTTGTAAAAACATCCAAGCCATCCTGTACCAGCTACACTATTTTGTCCTGTGAACGGAGGTATCCTGTCTAGATTGACTAACTGTCCTTGACCAACATCATTGATTCGATTCCACTGTCCATTAACATCAGCACAATTATCTCCCGATACATCAATATCAGTGGGTTCATCTTCTCCACTAGAAGTAGTGTCATCCCACTCAGAATCAGAATACAATATTACCTCAATAGCTTCACTGGACAATCTCTTTCTTCTGGAATTCATATTTTGAATAAAATATTTGCACTTCGCAAAAACCAAAACATAGGCCTAACTAGCAAACTAAATTTATTACAGGTTTGCGTTTGTAATATTTAACATAAAGTTCTCAAAAACACGCTAATAGAATTTTACTATTGCCAAAGAAATATTATTTTTATTACACTTCACATGTCACGAATTCATCAAACATAAATTAAATGTTACTAACACAGTAGATAACGGGGTAGATATCTCAAATACTACACTAATAAATCCCTCAAAAATGTTTTCCGCCACATAAATGTTTCACGTGTGCTAAAAGTAATTAAATGCGGAAGTAAACAAGTGTTAATACTGTTATAATTTAGCAGCAGGTAACCGACAGTTCTTGAAATTAAAAACCAGATGTCAGAGGAGCATGTGCATGCTAGTATGAAAAATTCAGCGTTCTAACACTCTAGTGGCTATTTCCGACTGTCGCAACAAAGGTAGATAAAGTGTACACACCGTGGGGTAGAGTCGAGTTCCGCAGTCAATGGCTATAATGCCGAGATCCGATTAACGCAGCAAAATGGTTGTTAAAGGTTTACTTCGAACTTAAAAGTAGACTTCACCCCCTCCCCCCATAAAAATTTACTTGTTCCTGGTATTATTTCTTAAATAAACAATTAGATGATTTATAAAAAGAAAACTAACACCAGGATTCTTAAAAAAAAAAGAACAGAGAATTATGGGTAGGATAAGACAACTAAGGGACGAAGGTTAAAATGAGAATGGGATGCATGCAAGGAAACGCGTATAAAATAGAGGACACGTAAGAATGTAACAGAAGTGTGCAGGGAAGGACACATCCTCTCGCCCTCCCTTCACTCGCCCTCTTAATGGCGCTCGATACATTTACAAGAAAACAAGTTTTTAACAAAAATAAAATATTAAAATGTGATATTAAAATTTACTTCTAAATGAATTGGTTCATGAAATTAAACTGTTTCTGATGTCATATTTTTATATGTTCATTTTAATAGACATTTAAGTGAATGAAGAGGAATTTGAAAATTGACCCAATCAAAATCTCAGGAACCCTATATTGATAACAACACTTTATACAGCTAAGTTAAAATTATGTTCACATTAATAGAGTTATTGGCTAGCTCGATGTTGTAAGTTACATCCGATATTCTTTTCAAAAATGTTAATACAGGCATACCCCAAATATTATGGACAAGTTAGGTTTCAGGCAGTTGTCCTAAGCAAATCAATGGGTTGTTTTTTTGTCACTAGTCGATGTACTGTGATTAAAGTAAATATCGTACACACTACACATTCGATTTCATCATACTGAAGTCTTAAATTAAGCACATAAAAATAGAATATTGAAAGGAGAATATAAGAGCAAGGCGTACACACTTACCAGAAAACTGTAGGACTCAAAGTTAATTTAAAACAAAACATATAATTATGTAATTTTGAGGGTATCCTCAGTCCCCTTCTTCAACAAAAAAGAGTAAAACACATACAATTATATTCTCTTCAACTTTAATATGACTCTGGCAGGTAACCTTCGGCATCATGTCGCTAAACAATCATTTCAGCGAGGCAGCAGCTGTATGAGTGAATTGTCGCAACGTGGGGTATGCCTGTATATAGTTATGAGCATTGATCATTTGCATCATTTGCCAGATTTTGTGTGGAGTAAAGTTTAGAGAGCGAAAAACTGTACAATGCAAAACAATTTGTTCAAATAAACAACCGTTTAGAAATATGTGACCTACATTAATATTATGAATAGTTTTGTTCAAATCATATAAATTAACAAAGTCTCACAATATTATGGTAACTACATAGTAATTTATAGAAGTGTGCGTTTTTTTCCACATAATCTTTCTCTTCTTGAAATGAGTAAATAATAAGGGTGTGCCAAGTCCACTTTTTCAATTCGAAGCCAAGTCGAATTGAAAAATATTACATACTCACAAATCTGTGTTGAAGTTTGAATACTTAAAAAATTATTTTATGTTCGATAAAAATCTTATACTTTGCATACCTATGTAAATTTAGGTATCTAATATAATCTACAAAATGCTATATTTTGAATATAATAAATGTATTTGGTCTTAAAATGGTAAATTAAGTTATCACAAACTGTAATTTAATTATTTAGATTTTTATTTTATCCGAACATTAATTTGTGATCAAATAGCAGAAGAAAATATAAACCTAAACGAATGTTTTAATTTAATTTTTTTTTTTTGCAAAGTTTTGCAATTGTCGAATACAGAATTTTACTTTCAAATCAAAGTTGAAACGAACAAATATTTGATGAAAAGTCTCAAGTTTTCGAAGCTTTGCACACCCATAGTAATTAATATTTAGAGCTTGAAACCCTTTAGTCCGGCATTCTGTGGTCCAGCGCACTTTGAATCTGCCGCCATCAGGACGGTGCTATTAGCAGTACTAAGGCGCCAAAGTTGTTTATATCTGAAGCAGCGTTTTGGTTATACATTCTTGTTTTGTTTTGTATTCCGGCTGTATTTTAGCCCTTGATTATGTCTTCCAAGAGTTGTGAAAGGTGATATATTATTTCTTTTTTTTAAGCTATATTCTACCTTGTATGACATAGCAATAAGTATGTAGAGAGGAATAAGGCAAGCCTAAAGCCTAAGCATAAGGGGTAGAGGGTTCTTACGAGTTGAATTCTGTGGTCCGGTACTTTTCAGGTCCCAAGAGTCCGATACTAAAGAGTTTCAACCAGTGTACTAAACAATAATTTCTCAGTAATCATATTCACTACTGCTTTTTAAATTAATGTCAACAAATATCTTCATAAAATGTAAAAAAAAAACTTCCTAAATACTCCAAGCACAATTGACTTATATTACGAGACATATTAGCAGACAAACAATACCTACCGCTAACAAGTTCGCTAGATAAACTACCACACAATAACAAGCGGACATTATTGCGCATACACGAGATCCAATATTTCTTTCTAAATGATTACATGTTAGTTAATAATAAGTTATAAACAGTTTCACTAGGTTAATACATATTATATTCTTCACAACATGAAATGTTGGCAGACAGAATGTCTGATAAAAAAAAATTATATATATTATATATCTTTAAGGAAAACCTCTTTTCACTTTTGGATGTACTTTTTTTTAATGGAAGAAGTTGCATGTTTCTCTTGATAAATTCCGACAGAACGAAACATGGGTCGAGGGGTTGGGCAGTAACAAACTATATTCTTCAAGAGGCGGCTATTACCTATTTGTCCGGTGGCAGCAGTGTAAAGTGTCAGCCATATTCTTACTTCCACCGTACAAGTCATATTGTGTTAATTCCTATTTTTTCACGCGTTTACAATTCTTTTTCTTCTACTTTCGTCTATATATAATATAAAAACAAAAGTTTAAAATTAATTATTCAACTGAAACAAGGAAGACATATCAAGGTTGGTTTGGGATGGCAAGGTCATGTGATGAGGATGGAAAAGGAAAGGAGTTTATGGTGAATGATGGAGAGTATGTAGAAAGACAGTAAAGGAGACGGAGAAAGAGTTGGGAGGTGTGTATAACAGAAAGTGTGCAAGTGAGAGGAGAAGAATGGAAGGAAATGGGGAAGAATTTTACCCGACCCGACCACAGGCTTTAAACAGTTTCCAATCATCACCACCATCAACTGTTTCCAGCCTGTAGCCGAGTTATTTTAACAAAATACCTTCATCTTCCTCTGTCCTTCCACAATTCTCCTCTCATCAGTTTCCGATGATGGTGGATTAAAACTAAATTAATATTATACGAAGGTACAGGAGGGCGGAGTATCAGTTTGGGGAGGCCTGGATCCCTCCCTTTGAGTTTGCCTAACGAATAAGAAATACTCATGTAAATAGGTGTTGTAAATCTTCAAGAACAATGAATACTTACAAAGGAGATCTGAAGCACGAGACTTTTAATTATCATTTCCAACGATTTATCTTAATTTTCTGTTAAGTCTCGGAAGATAGTGACTATGTTTACTTAAAACGTGATAAAATATGCTACTCTAGTGTGTTTGTGTACTGAATTAATTTTTATTATAACAAAACAATTATAAAATTATTCGTGAATTAAAAAAAAAAAAACATGTCTGGATACAGAAGGAATGGAACCAGGGACCCTTTGATTTCTGTCTCCAGGCTTACCCAATGTAGCATTGTAATTTTTACACTAAACAACTAAAATAGTAGCGTTTCGGTAGGTCCTCCCGCCAAACACCCTCAAAGAATTATCAGTGAAGGTAACAAACATACACTGGACAAATGCACCAACAATTTCCTCCAACAACTAAGATGACAATTTTTAATTGAAAACAATCGTCAATAAAGTGCATATAACAACCCGTACACATCTGAAACATAAACAAGGCTTATGTAACAATCAGATTTGAACATAACCTATTGATATATATATATATCAAGAAAAAAATGGCACCAAACTGCAGTATTAAATTAAACAGTGATAGGAGGATAAAAGGCTAACGACCAACATTTACCTGGAAAATGTAGTCCTCAAAGTTCAATATTAAACCTTAACATAAGCTATTTCTCTATCCTTTACTCCCAAGCAGGCCTACACACAACAATAATCCCTCGAACTATATCCATTTCAAGAAACAAGACGCAAGTTAACTGGCAACTGTAGAATCCAAGCCACAACGATCAACCACGCTAGTCATGGTCCAATCAGTGTTTTACTATCTTCCGCCGATGTGTCTCGAATATTACTGTCGTGCGTTTTGTTTTGTCGTAGTTGTGAACTTTGAGGATTACAATTTTTTCCGCTAATGTTTATTACGTTCAATGTTTGTTGAAATGAAAACTAGAATTCCTGTTTATGATGTTTAATTCCCTCCACTCCTCTCTCCTGGATAAGCACGCTCTATCATACAGTTCTGATAACAGGTATTAAATCACAACCTCTCGATACCCCCGCTCCTCAACCCACGCAACATCAGGTGATACCTGGAGAGTGACGTTTGCTCTTGAGGGATCTTTTCCTGTTTAGTTTATCAACCACCCACTGCTTCTTGACAGTTCTACCTCCGATCCGGGCGTCCAGACTTCCGTACGTAGTGAGGAGCCGCTTATTCGCGTTGACCTCCGCACCAAGACGTCTTGGTGCTTCCTCAGAGCCGGGGTCGAAGAACTCGCTCGTGCTGGTAGCGACCTCATCCACCGCAGTCTCCGTGCAGTAATAAACGTTGTCAAGTTGGTAGCCCGCGTCGATGCCGACCTCCTCTATGATGTTGGACTGCTTGCTGATCTGAAAAACTCCCTTTTTGTTCTTTGCCGCTTCGTTTGAAAACTTGGGGATGGAGGTGGAGACAAAGTTTCTGGAAACATTATCTAGTTTCCCCCACTGTTTCGAGAAACTTTTCAAAGATGTAGAGAAGTGTGACAAACTTGTTTCTACAAAACCACGTTGAGCCATGGGGATGGGTTCACTGTTAACAGTCGACACAGGTCTGGAGCATCTCGGAATCGCACGAGTAGATAAATTTCGACGGATGTCATTAACGTTCTTGAGTTGTTTCGTAGGACTGTGAAAACCTGGTGGACGCATCTTCTCTAGGTCTTGGAGCTTAACGCTGGCAGACACCTCATCGCAACAAAGATCTACACCAATCTCGTCTATATTATTATTGCCGCAGCTGTGGTACGTGATGTGGGGGACTTTGAGGAAGTCCTTGGGTGTCACTGGCCTGTCTCGCTGATAGTTGTTGTGCTCTTCAAACCCAGTGTTGCGGTAATTATCCCACAAGTGAACCTCACAAAAACTAGAATCCACCTCCACTCTTGGGATTGGACGTCCAAAGGCGAATGCCCCCTGAGGATCATAAACCTGTGTTATGTTTGAGGATTGTCCACAATATTTTCCCGAGTGTTCGTCGATGTCCACATGTTGTTCAGAGTATTTATTAGAGTGTTCGTCAATGTCCACATGTTGTTCAGAGTATTTATTAGAGTGTTCGTCAATGTCCACATGTTGTTCAGAGTATTTATTAGAGTGTTCGTCAATGTCCACATGTTGCTCAGAGTATTTATTAGAGTGTTCGTCAATGTCCACATGTTGTTCAGAGTATTTATTCAAGCACCTGTCAATATCCACAGGTTGCCCACAGTATTTGTCCAAACTACCGCAGGTGCTGACACTGCCAAAACCCTCCTGGGCGCTCTCCCCACCTAACAAGAGTTCCTCACAAAGAGTGGTTTCGTCGCTAAAGCTGAAGTTTTCCGGCAAGTTGCAGAGAATGTCATCGAGGACTTCGACTCCATCGTTCTCAGACTCTGTGTTTACATGTTTCAAGTTTTCCAATAAAATAAATGAGTCAGTTTCTTTGCCGCACTGATGAGTAAGAGAATTTAATAGATTAGAAAAGACGGATGGATCGTTATTTAGAGCAAGTTCATTCACATATTCTTCTCCAAAATTAAATGCTAAATTATTGTCTAACGTAGAGTCTCCTCGAGCTTCATCCGACACTGTTGTGAAGGATTTGTCACTCGATGACGTATGCTCTATAATGTCCTCTTTTATCTGTTGCTCTACAAGTTCAAATTTAGCATTACTCGGCATGTTCCTTAAATTAAGTTCCCGAGCAAAGCTTGTTTTTTTAAATATGGGGTTGTTTTCCTCGCTAACAGCTAAAGGATGAGCCTTTTCGTAGTCCGCGTGACCTTCCAAAGTAGTTGAATCGTGTGTTTTATCAAGTCTATCAAAGCCAGACGCAACCTCAACAAAACCAACAGCGACAGGATATTTCTCCAAGAAGGACGCGTCAAACTTTTCAATGTACCTTTCATTACCTATGAAGTTTCGACTGCAAACCATCTTACCCGAGATTGGGTCTAGGTAGTTACTATTATTGTTTACCCACGCGTCCTTACCCTTTCCCTTCAAAAGTTCCACCACCCTCAAAGAAATATCATAATCACTCGCTTCCGCAACGTTGACCGGAAAAACTTCAGACATATTGATGTCCGTGTAGGGTTTAACAGAAGAAATGTCACAAAAATCTTCACCAATTTCTGTAGCACAGCTCACGAGAGACTCATTGTTTTGGGATATACAAATAGAAAAATTATCATTCATAGTTGCGTAGTCGAATTTACTCATTTTTCGATTAGCAGGCTCATCAATAATTTCATCTGGAATGTAATTTTTTGTGGGCGTATCCGAGGCAAGATTTTGAGAACAAACAAAGAGACCTTCCTCCTCAATCGGTGAAGATTCACTCGCAGTGAAGTTACAAGTAGGAGAGGACAGAACTACCAACCCGCTCTGGGGGGCAGAGTCGCCAACATTAGAGCGTGTTTTATGACCGGGGACGTCCCTCGAATGTGTGTCAGTCTTACTGTTGTTGGCGGAGTGTCACTTGTGATGGGTGGTGGCGGTCCCGGTCTTGAAGCTCAGACGGCGGTGCTGGTAGGTTAGAGGAGTTACCAGGCGGACGTCACGCCTCTTGTAGTGCTCGTTGAAGTCTAGACGGAAACTGAGCAGCTGGAGGCTCACGTCCGCCTGGCTCGCCAGCATCAGGAGGAACCCCTTCACCACGTCCTGTGAGGAGAAACACAGGGTTGGTAAAACCGTGGAGATTTAGAGGGGTGTGCAAAGCTTCGTTTCGACACCCACAATAACCCTCGCATCTTCAAAACATTGCCAAGCAAGAAGATAACTTTAGATATATTATGAACAAATTTTAAATGTATCCCTAAATATGACATTTGTCAATGTAAATTATTTTTAGAACAGCTTTTAAACTGTACTTTAACAAAAACAGGTGATAGAATAACATAAGTATAATAATAACATAGATGCAAGCAATGAATACTTTTCCACTTGTTACTCTTCACTTTGATCCACTTGAAGCAAGGGTCGGCGACCTTTTATAGCCCCTACCGATCCAACTTTTACATTTATCAAAGGTCCCAAGATACACTCTACTTATAATTCTTCCCCCCTCCCCCCCCATACATCTTGTATTTATTCCTTAAACTCATTATTTCCTCCAATAGTTCTGTCAGTGATTTTTTATAGAAAATACATAAAATAAATAAAATGTAAACTTCGTTCATCTTGTAGCTTGACGATTACTTTGATGGATTACACTATGGTCCTATCTTATAAGCTGCACCATAGTGGAACCAAGGGTGCTTTTCTGTGACTATGTAGTTTTCTTACGCAATCGACTGAAAAGTACAGCGAGATTCACCTGTTGCTGCCCCCTGACCTAAAGGATGTTATATAAACTCAAACTATAGAGCATCCACGGCAGGACAGCCAGGAAAAATTATCATTAATTTGTTCAACAAACCACATAATCTGCAAGACCATTCGTTGACTTGTAATTACTTTTGGAAGTCAAAACATTCATACAAACAAAAACAAAATTGTTTTGATTACTAACCATTTTTACACTATTAAAGTTGAGGTACAAATTTATGAAAATAGCTGTTTGGATGTTTCTTATTTGTGAGAGCAGCATCTGCCGTTCACTTAAAAAAAAATGCTATCCAGATGATATCTTCTAAAATGTGGCGTACTCTTATATAAAGATGGCAAACCAGCCGAAACAGGGGTGGTTGATGATATCATACGTTGTTTGTGTTCATGCGCTATTTACGACAACAACAAAGTTTTACAGTAGAGAGTCGACTGTCCGAACTAATAGGGACCAAGGGTAGTTCGGATAATCAAATTTGTTCTGATAATCAGACACAAAACAAAATTTCAGTTTTATATCTTAAATAACGCTAAGAATAATCATAAAACAATATAGGAGACAACTATGGCAATAAAAATACAATAAACATTGCAAAACATATTTTTATTATTAAATTTTTCAACTTGATACATAGTAGGCCTGTAATATATCATACCATAATTAATTACTGTATTACATATCAAAAATTATTGATAAGGTTTTTTTCTGAAGTGAACAGTTAAGATAACTATTTACAGTATCAAGAAAAGTATGATAACAAAAGTAATCATTAATTTTTCTTTGCGCCCTTTTTGACTGCTAGATCACGCAACCTTTTTAAAAGAAGAAGTTTGGTTGGACAACTTTCTGTCTGCTTTTCGTACCACGCCATTGCAGTAGTTAAGGGTGTATAAGCCTCTTCGTTACTTGGGCCAATTTCATTCTCGCTACGGATGTTTCCACATTTCGCCGCTGTCTTGGAGATAGCTTACTATCTCATCTTCATTCGTGATTTGATAACCAGTGTCATCAATATCATTTTGAAGCCAGGATTCAGTATCCTCTCTGTCACATTCAGAAAATCCTGGACTGCTCGAGAACATCTCTACAATTTCTTCCAAATCGTTATCAGTATTAGTTGACCTGGTGGTCTAGGGGGGTAAGGTGTCAGACTTCTGTACTGAGAGTCCGGGGTTCAATCCTCGGTCCCGGCACAGATATATCTGATTACCAAACCCTTCCTTCACCTCTGATAAGATGTGTATTAATCACAACTTGTGAATGTGAGGAATGCCAGGCCTCTACCGTGGTTCGGATCCCACGTTAAACTGTAGGTCCATCATTTCATCTCGCAATCACCTTACCGTTACACATTAGTGAAGTGTGTATAACAGGAACTGGTAGTAAGACGCGGTAATAATAATAATAATTATCAGGATTATCCTCTGTTTCATTTCTATCTTCTGGTGGCAGCTTATTCCAAGCCTTTTTTAGGTTGTCTTATATCAGCACATTCCGTGCATCTGCCACCAAGTAATGTAGTTAATGCCTTTGCAAATGTTGTGACACGTTCTTCATTTTTTTCAGCCAAAGGTAACCGACGTAAAACTTCCTACTTGTGCATCCATTTAATTTTTTCTACGACTCCCTGGTCCATCGGTTGCAAAAGTGCAGTTACATTCGGAGGCAACTACATAACACTAAAATTTTCATCGACAGTATTTAGATCCTCTGCCTCTGGGTGGCATGGAGCGTTGTCCAGTATGAGAAGCACTTCTCCAGTTTTATGTTCTTTCTTCCTGAAAGCCTTCACATTTGGTATAAACTTGTTTTTGTACCATTCCATGAACAATTTACCCTCCATCCACACATTTTGCTGGGAAACATGTTACATTTTTTAAATTTGAAGAACTCCTCCAGAGAAGTTTTCATCCATACCAATCAAGTTGACATCACTGAAGACAACGCCCTGTTTAGTCTAATTACTACTACTTCCTGAGGAAGATGCTATAATAGCATCGAAATATTGAAAAGTGTGTAAATACGTGTTAATGTTCTACCATTTTCCTAATATGCTATCATTTTATTTACTACAGATTGGTTTTGCTCATTGCACTTTATTTTATGAATATGATTGTCTTAGTAATACTTTATCATCAATGAAAAGTGCCATCAAACAGTCCTAATGATACCCGACTAAGGATTATTGTGTAATTGGCATGAATCCTTGGACCTTGAAATATATTCGAGGATTCCAACAAATTTAAGATAAGAGGCTTTTTTTAACAGTTTAGGACCAAATACAACCATTTTCCAATCTCCCTAAACTGACCTGGTAGCTCTTAGCGAGTATGCGCAGCTGGGCGCGCGTACCGGGCAGGTACCGCTCGCTGAAGTCCTTCATCCTGGAGGCGTCCCTGGCGTCTCTAGAGTCCGAGGTCCCAAACTCCTTCAGCTCCTCGCTGTGGCAGATCTCCAGTTCCCGATCCAGTCGAGCCTGGAGCTCTGCCACCGCGCGGTCGTGGAGTTTCTCTTCGTGTGTCTGGAGCTGGAGGATCAGGTCGTAGACCGCCCGCAGCTGCGTCGCAAGGTTCTGACAACAGCGACTTAGTTTGAGTAGCAATTAAAAAGAAACCTTAAATTATTATATATTTTTTTACTATCGTATCTAGCTACCCATTCAGGTCACATACATATACAATAATTAAGCGTTTGTGTTAGGGATTAGGAAGGTTTAATTTAAAGGAAGTGTATCCATGTTTGTGTGAGGGGAGAGTGGAAAACAATTGAGGAAAAGCTGCCCTCAGTATGGTCAGGGGGTCCTACTTAAGCCGCGTAGTAAATTTCTCTTACATTTTTTAAACCTCCCTCGACCATGTAACACCAAGTAGATATTTAGCCTGACCTCTCAAGCCTGTGTTGTATAACTTTTATTATTAATATTGGGGAGCAAAACAAAATTGCTTAGATTGCATTTTCAACACCGTACATATTTGAAGGTTATCTATAAATAGGGGCTGGACTCTCGAATCCTTGGAATCCTTAAGGAGTTCCAAGGAAATTTCGAATTTGAGGCTCAAATGCTTAAAAAATATTTATTTTTAAATGAAATTTGTTTTAGCTCTTACAGCACTTATTGGTGGTTTAGAACCAATTATAATTATAGGATGAATTTAACAACCAGACCCCAGACCTGTAATTTAACACTTAACTTCATTATTATTATTAGCACCGCGTCTTACTACCCGTCCGGGTTATAAGCACTTACGCTAATGTGCAATGGTAGGGTGATTGTGAGATGAAATGGAGGACCTACAGTTTAACGTGGGATCCGAACCACGGTGGAGGCCTGGCATTCCTCACATTCACAAGTTGTGATTAATACACGTCTTGTCAGAGGTGAAGGAAGGGTTTGGCAATCAGATAAATCTGTGCCGGGACCGAACACTTAAATGAATGTATGAATGGTATATAATTCTAGTGTATTTCTATTTCCTCTTATGTTCATAATTTTTCCAAGATTCAGATTCGGAATTCGAGAGTAAATTGGGGATTCGGATTCGTAAAATAGTGGATTCAACCCAACTCTAGGAGAAAATTCGAATAAAGTTCAAACACGGGAGCTTTCCAAGATCCTAGACGATCTAATTTAAGCCGACAGATTTTCCAAAGAGTTTTTCAAGCCCTCAAGGGAGGGGGCTCCAATGCGGCAATGTACCTGAGAGTTGTCGTCGAGCAGAGCCCCGGCCCGGACGGTGAGCAGGAAGCTGTTGTGAGCCCGGATTATGTCGTCCAAACTCTCAGCCTGCTGCACTTGTCTCATGAGGATGTCCCATGAGCACTCTAACACCTCAAACAGGATGTAGTACTGCATCTGATGCACGAAATGCACCATCTCTGACGTCAACAGGTGCATCTGCTTCATCAGCGGGGCAAGCTCTGGACAGGAACAGCGACTCAATAGTTCAAACACTCTCGCGGGGTATATTATAGGGTTCTCCCTATGAGCCAAGCTTCTGATAGGTACTCTCGGGCTTGGACTCAACAGAAATAACAGGTTTCTCGTACAGGGCTGTTTCTGATTCCTTGTGTTAGTACGACAGTGTGGAAGCACCATATGATAATGTAAAGTAATTGATGTTGAAGGAAGCCAACTTGAAAGTATAGTTAGGTTAGGACTGGACAGGAACACACACACTTCTCTCATCATTTCTTCTTATGTTTGTCCAGTGGCAGCAGTGTAAAGTGTGAACTGTGTTCTTCTTTTCGTTGTCAAGGCCATATTTTGTTCGTCCCTTTTATATGTTTCTAATGACCTTTCCTCTACCTTCTTACAAATATAATACAATTATCTCAAAGCAAAAAGAGGTTTCCTTTATAGAGTTTTTTTTATCATAATCATCATCACTACTACTACTACAACTATCACTAGTACCACTACCACCATCACCATTATTATTATTATTGTTAATGTATCAATAATATCCATCAGAAGTGACAGCTGTAGATCACACGGCTTGACGTATGAACACCTGGAAGTTAAATCTATTAGCTCAAGGGTCTTTCTATGAAAAATGGAGTGTACCTGGGATCTTGCGCAGCATCTTGGCGGACGTCACTTGCCTCTTCCACATCCCGGAGAGGATCCACTCCATGCGTTTGGCTCTCCACAAGGCGTTGAAGAGCATCAGATACAAGGAAGACTGCGGCGCAAAGATCTGGAGAGCAAGTCACACTCGGATGAAACACAAGATTGTTTCCAGCCGACAGACAGACAGGCGCTAGAGGGGACTAAAACACAGTCTTGGCGCCAATGTAGTACAGCCTCACACATAATGCTACCCTAACATTTTGAAGGCGTTCTACATGGAAGAGAAAAGGTCTTGAATATACCTCGGGTTAAAAATTTAACAGCTTTATTTAGCTTCCTCTCGTCCCTTTGTTTACTAGAGACGCCGAGGAAGCCTTATTTTCAACAAGAGCACTCACTTGCGGATCTGCCAGGGGTAAATTCTATTTCTGCCACAAACTAACAGTGACCTACTGAATTACCAGTTCAGTTACAATTAAGAATGGAAATACTTTCTTTCTCTCTTCATTTTGACCTTGAGTTTATCATTAGATGTGTGCGATGATGATGATTCAAGACCTCTGTAGAAATTTGGAGGGTGTTGTTTTCTTTAAGTTAAAAATGTTATGATGTGTAAATAATACGAGTACAGTTTTCTGAAGATCATTTTTAGGAGAAAAACATCACAGTATTTAAAGGCCAATATGGTAGTTACCGTATTGGCCCGAATATAAGATGATAGTTTTTATTAAAAATTGAAAGCAAAAAATAGGGGGGGTCGTCTTATATTTGAGGCCGTCTTATACTCGGGCCAATACGGTATGTTTAATTTTAACTAACAATGAGAGGAGGATAGAAAGGAAAACCTTCACTTTTCCGGGAAATTTAGTCTTCAAAGTTTACAGTTAAAACATGACAAAACATTTGACAGTAATTGTCGAGACACATCAGGCTTCTTTGTTGGCAGAAGAAAAATACGACACTAAATATTGGAAGATGTAAAAACCATATTGTGTTTGTTCCTTTTATATGTTTCTATCCACCTTTCCTGTCTGTACCTTCTTCCAAATATAATAATCATTATTTAATTTATTTAAGGTATTTATCACGCACGTTCTTAACCGACTTATTATACCAACATACGGCTTATAAACTAACTTAAATCTAGAACCGACACAACACCCAGTCCCCCGCCCGTTAATTCAACACTGTGAAAGGGTTGTCCCACATTTCTCCCAATGATAAATTTTTCAGCCGTGCCGTGAATCGAACCCGGGGCCCTTAGCTCGGTAGACCGACAGAGTTAAGGTGTCGGTCAATATATCATCACCATCATGAACAGCTTCCGGCCATTGGCTGCGTCTGTTTGAGAACACAAACCCCTTCAAAGTATCCTGTCTTTCTTGTCCCCCCCCCACCCTCTCCAACAAACTTCTCTGCACTTCTTAATTAAACATTAGCCTTTAAGTGTAAATTAAATGAATGAAAAAATAAATATATTGGCCACACAAATCGGCCGACACAAAGTTCATATTTCGCCACTGACAAGTGTTTAGTGTCGGAGCTCACCCCAGAGTCCCCTTGTTACCCCACTTACAGTCCCAATCGGTCCGTCTGTTTGGTAGTCGAGGCTGAAAACATCCCAGCCAACATCCCCGACGGCACTCTGCAACAGTCGTACATCCAGGCGATGGAGGATGTCCCGCTTTTCAAACTGAGCGTTGGTCGCGCGTATGGCCGACTCCAGGATATTGGACAGGTTTTGGGGGTAAAGCTGGGTAACGGGTTTCTTCAGTTCCGGCCTGGTACGAGACAAATGTAACTGATAATATAACCAATCACACACCTTAGTAAATAATACAATACAGAGCTTGAAAAGTAGGTGACGGGTCAGAATTTGGACTGGATTAAGCGTAGATCCCTACAGATTACCTCTTTTGATTGAGATACATAATGGGGGGAGTTCAAAGCTTCTAAAAGTTCAATTTGGCTTTGAAAAAAAAAAGTTCCAGCTTCAAATTCACTTTTTT
>CABFWB010003247.1:0-24075 GCA_902151455.1 Timema bartmani | reverse complement strand
ATTGGATTCTTCACACATTTTTCCTCTTTACCTGGGTAGTTTATATTTCCTTTTTCTTTAGTTCTATCAATTTCCTTTACTATTAAATAACAATTTTTTAAGTAACTGAATGATTTATAAGTGGAAATGCTGATATTATCTCAATTAAATAGGCTATGCTTACTATTGCGTTTTAAAAATAGATTATTAAGTACATCAGGTGGAAGCTCGAAAATGACGAGCCTACAAAACTTTCGATTTTGAGATTAAGTGCCGAGCTCGGCTCGAAGCTCGGAATACGACTACTCGCAGAGCCCTAATTTCTATGAAATATTTTTTATATTTTTAAGTGGTAGTTTCTTGTGCCTGTGACAAGTCAGTAGCGAGGATGGTAGACTCACTCGAGTAACTCCATGAGGTATCGGATGAAGTCGCCCTGTCCTAGGAGCAGGTACTTCCTCATGGCCTGCAGGTGGTCCAGAAAGTTGTACTTGTCAATGAGAACGTCCTTCACACGGCAGGAGGCCTCCAAGTACGCTGAATCTATCATGGTCTGAAGTTCCCCTTCACGTTCCATCAGGAACAAGGTCTCCACTGGAAACAAGTGACATTTCAACACTCCATCAGGGACAAGGTCTCCACTGGAAACAAGTGACATTTCAACACTCCATAAGGAACAAGGTCTTCACTGGAAACAAGTGACATTTTAACACTCCATAAGGAACAAGGTCTCCACTGGAAACAAGTGACATTTCAACACTCCATAAGGAACAAGGTTTCTACTGGAAACAAGTGACATTTTAACACTCCATCAGGAACAAGGTTTCTACTGGAAACAAGTCACATTACAGAGTCTGGGCGACCTTTCACCAAAGAACCACATAGTGAAACAAGAAGGTGATATTCACACCCAGGTTAGAGACTTACCACTGGTACTTTCCAGGCTGTTCTTCAAATGATCCTTGTTTATGAAGAGCGCTTGATCCAGACACACTTCCCTCAAGAAGTTTATGCTCTTTCCAGTCGCCAGGATCTTCTTCGCCTGGGCCATCGAGATGAAACTTGGCACCATCGCGTCCCTAAGAATAAGTTACTAAACCAACAGTGTGCCAAACTTAAAAACATGGCAAGAAGATAAACAAACCCGCTTTGGTGGTTGGCGTCCCTCTCGCAATAGTCTGGACTGCCAATGACTGGGAGATCAGAGTTTGAATGCCAATCGGGTGTAACGAGGGTGATATTCCCTTAGTGGTTTTGCACCAACCACACCTACAACGTCTAGGTACATCTAATATAGTATTCTACCTCCTCCTTTCTACCCAACTAGTATAAATCTGTTAATAGCATAAGTGGTAGTAAGACGCAACACACAATAAAGTAAATATTTATATTGAAGATTGCACACTTTAATCCTCCATTACTGTAGTATGACTACTCTAGTAATTTGAAATAGGAAAGAATGTGCAACAAATATCGCAAATTAAGCCCTTTTGAGATCCCAAACCAAGTCAAAAAGATTCGGGAAATTGGATGTCCTCAATACTCGGTAGAAAAAACTATTTCTCTGGATTTTTCAGGAAAATGAGCACTAAAAGGTTATACTTAATGACTGTCTATCAATGTGACGTAATGCCTATTAACAATATTACTAATTTACTTAAGTTAAATTTACCTTATCTTTCTTTAATTAGACTAAAGTTACAAACCTGAAAAATAAATCTAAATCTAAAGTGGAAAATGATTTTAATTTGTTTTCCCCGTTTCTCGTTCCTGTGGGAAATAATGTTTCTCGACCAAAAATAGGCCGGTCTAGCAGTTAAACTCAGCATCATGAGGACAAATGAATAAACAGCTAGCGGCTCCAGTCTAAAAAACTGATATTAACAGTTGTAGGCTTCGTTGTGCTGACCACATAGCACCCTCTATCCACAAATGTTGGCAATATCATCGTTAACGGCGACAACCGCTCGGTCGGTATAGCTCGATCATGGGCTTACACCATGTAGTTTTTTTAGAGAAAAAATAACCATCAATTTATGAAATTTAAGATTTAAACTAGTTAAAATAAATAATATTAATAAAACTATAAGGATTATTCTAAACAAAAAAATATATAGAATTTTATTTTTATTTAACACTCAAAAACGCCTGAAAAAATATCTTACAGTACGCGGTATTTCTCGTGCCAGAGAAGATTCCCCTTTATCTCGAGGTTGGCAGCAATGAAAAACTCCCCGTACGCATCATCTAGTTCCCCCGCTAGAATCCAGCGACTCAGCATCGCGTGTAGGGGCTTACACACCTAGAAACAGTAGTGAGAACATTGTAATCCAGAATGTCATTTTTTAAATTTGTAAATATCTCGAAATGTATATTTTTATAGGTTAGGAAGCAGTATCAGCCTCACCGCTGCCAAGAGCTGTTTGACCGTGTCTTTGACAAAGGGGTCCCCGTGCTGCAGGAAGCTGTGGATGCACGACGCCAGCGCGCCGCCCTTCTTGTCCCGGCATGCCTCCATCACCGCCACCAGGCACTTTAACCGGGCCATCGGGTCCAGGGACCACACCACCAACTGGCGCAGGGTCAACCCGGTCGAGCGGCGAGACGCCAACGGCTCCAACTCGCTCAGCGGGGAGTCCACAACAGCTGCCGCTGTGTAGGCTGTGTCGACTTGCAGCTGCAGATGGGACAGAAATAAAGCTATAGATTGGAGAGACTATTGGGGAAGTGCTTTAAACATGTGTTTCTACTATAAGTGTGTTTAGTGACCATATTAGGAACAACATTTTAAGGGGTATAGAGGAGAAGGGGAGCTTAGAGAAAACGCAACTAACATTTAAATTAAAAGAACATGGTGGAATTGTGGGAAAATAAAGCATAACTCAAAGTACAAAAAATTCCACACCAACACATATTTACAAACACTTTAATAATTAGATGCTTTCAAGGCATTTTTGTCGGGAAATAGAAGACTAAGACTAAACAGGAGGCGAGCTTCAAGGTACCACTTATGTGGCTGCACTGGAACTGGTACCTGAGACTGCAGAGTGGCCACCAGTCTGGAGTACTCGGTGAGTTCGCCCCTCAGAGCCACCACCAAGCTCTGTCCGATGAGCCCAGTGCTCCTGATGGCACCGGCAGGTTGACAGTGCTGCTGTACCTGGGCGCATAGCCAACCCAGCTCTGCTAGGCGCATCACCTGGCAGTGTACCGGCCTCTTCAGCTGCACCTGCACACCCCAAACACACATCTTAAGTAAAAATATCTTACGCTACGGGCGTGCAAATCTTAAATTTGATTTAGAGAATAGTACTGCTTTCACCCGACTTTGGAAAAAAACAACCTCCGGCTTCGACAGTAAAAAAAACACTTTTTTTTAGTGCTGCATCTTACCAACCATTCAGGGGCTATAAGTTTATGTACTAAGTATGCTAATATGTTGGGGATGAAGAAGATTAAATTAGAAGAAATGTACCCACATTTCTATGGAAAAACAAATTTCAGTAAACACTACCTGTATTCGAACCCTGAGCTACCTGTCATAAGCAGTCCAGTTTATTGCGAGAGTGACACCTTAGACCATTCAACCACCTAAGTAGGTCTTATGTTAGATTACTGTCATTGCAGGCTGTTAAGAACTTTATACAATAAAATCTGTTACCCGCTTCGGTGTCCGCGTGGCTCAACATAGTACTCTATTGCTGGACTGGAATGCTGAAGATGGGGTTCAATCCCGGTCGGCTGCACCGAGGGTGTTTTTCCTAAATGGTTTCCCACCCTCCCTCCATGAAAATATGGGTGCACTTCCTCTATATTAAGCTTTCCTAATCCCTACCTCATTAGCGTAAATAGTACAAAGGTGTATAATCTTAACAGGTATTGAGACGCAGTGCTAAAAAATATCTGTTATAAACAGTCGTTTAATTATTTTAGGGAATAAGCTTATATAAATAGTAGGGGTCTGCGAAGCTTCGATAATATCAATTTCAATTCGAATTTTATATTATTTGATTCGATAACTCGAATCAAACAAAACTAGAAAAAAAATTGAAAAGGTTTTAGGTCGTTACAACTCCCATGTATGCCTAAAATATGTTAATATATATTTAATAAAAATTCTTGGGAGGTAGCCTAAAATAAATGCTTATTAATATTAATTATTACCATACTGACCGGAATATAAGGTGCACTTTTTTTATTACCGAAACCAGCCTATAATCGCATCTTTGGATAACACACAGAAAATGTGTTAACGTTGAGGACTGAAGATATATATTTATATGGTTTATAATCCCCACAACAGAAAGTGAACATGTTGAAGAACTTAGAGGCCTATATTCCAAAACTAATCTAATGTTTTTTATTTCTTCTTCTAGGAAGTTGTGTTGCGTGCATCGCACTTCCTCCCGATGAGTTCTGATAGAATGAGACTTAGGTCAGGGAGAATTGGGAGGCAACCATTGATTTTCTTTTAGAGGCAGCCATTACCTCTTTGTCCAGTGGCAGCAGTGTAAAGTGTGAACTGTGTTCGTCCCTTTTATATGTTTCTATTCACCTTTCCTGTACCTTCTTACAAATATAATACAACTACCTCATAAAGAGAAAAGAGGTTTTCCTTATAGAGATACGTGCTATATTAAGCCACTGATCACCAGCTAACTGGCCCAACTAAATGACGTTCACACATGTCCTAAGAGAAGATGCAGTTTGTTGCGCTATTTCAGTGGATGTGAATCAAGTTGTGATGTTTGAATCTCGACTACAAGGAGGATATTTTACCTTGGGATCAATTTGAAATCCCTGACTAGCGTAGTTCATCTTGAGGATCTTTCCGTTGATCCCTTGGAAGCAGTAGATCAGCTCCTGCAGTAGGGTGCTCTCCGAAACATCGCCCGCAACTGGAGAGACACACACAGATGGTACAAAAACACACAACTTTGAAAAATAGTAGAACATCAGTGAAACATAGCCAAGTCTCAGCGCAAAATGTTATTTTTCTTTATTATTTTTATTTTATTTCTTTGCACAGCGACTTACTACCAATTTGGGTTACACGCATAAGTATTAATCATTCTAATCTGTCAGAGATGATGAAGGTTGAATTTATAAAAAATGTACCCACATTGTGTGGGGGCGAGATAGTGTGAAAACATTTGGGTAAAACACCCCCTTAATACACCCAGCCAGGGTTCGAACCTAGTCAACAGTAAACAAGACTGTATGAGCTCAACATTTGGTCAATATGCCCTTTAGTGGGGGTATAATGACAGCTAGCTTTTTTTTAAATTGTAATTTTATGCTGTCATTTATATTGCAGTTAATGTTTTCATGTGATTTAATCAATAGTAACTTGATTCACCAAGGGAGACATACATGAAAATATTGACGGCTATGTTTTGTGTCAAAGTTATATCAATAATTAATATCCGAAGGTGTGTTTGAGGCGATGGATACTTACAGCCCGAGCTTAGTTTGTTCTGGGAGGAGGAGTCGTGGGGAGGATGTCGACCCATGCCATGCGTGTCGGACACTGAAATAAACACACACATCGTCAAACAAGATGACCTCTCATGGTGCCAAACACAAGTCTTAGGAGTCTGTCTTTACTACTCAAATAACACCTAGCTTAGGTAGTGAGGTAATATTGTTTATATGTGTGAGTAGGCCTGCTTGGAAGAAAAGTAGAGAAGGTTATCCAAGGTAAAGGCCAAAGGGGGGTGGCTGTATTTGGTTATATATTGGTGAGCAAGTTCCCACCTACGAAGCTGGGAAACAGTGAAACTATTGGAGAAGGCTCTAGTACTATGAGTCAAAATCTGAATTATATGTTTGGGCATGAAGTTCTACTGGTTTGTCAGGATCGTTGTGGTTGGTATGAAAACGATGACCATTCATTGTCTGAGTGTTCCTGGGGTGAGGCCGATGTATTCAGCAACGCAGAAGTTGCATTGTAACTGGTGTATAAGATTTTCTGTGGAGCAGTCATAGTGGAATTTCATTTGTGTGAGTCTGCTGTTGATTGAGGTGGAAGTTTGGTGAATTTTCCAGGTACTGCATCTCGGTATGTTGCAAGGGTAGGAACCTTTGGCTGGGTCGGGTGAATCAGAATGTTACAGAGATTAGGGGGGGAGTTTGAATGGGATTCTTGAAGCACTGCTGAGAAGATTTTGTGTGAGAGGTGATGCGGTAGGTAAGGTAGGTAGGTAATACAGTTTATAAGAGGCATCTTAAAAGTCCACCTCACCACCTGTATAAAACCTAACTTGCGGCATGCAACTGATTTCAAGGGGCTCACAATGGTCCAGTGAGTTTTATATAATAATAATTAAATATCTTTCTTAAATAGCGAGTCTAATAAATAAATAAACCCAGATGTCGATGTGATGTCAGTGACTCATTATCTTTTCTTTCCCTCAGTTATGAATTTGTTGAGCTTACAACTAGAGATTTATTAACATTCATACCGACCGTTTATACTTTACAATATGGCAAGTATTTGATTATGTTTTTAATGTGTGAAGAGCTTGGAGATGTTAGGCGCTGTCTTAAGTCAGTGAACAAAAGCAAGCGGCACAGGCGGCATGGGCTGTGCGGCACAAAACAGCAAAGAGAGTGAAATGAAGGGATGGTCCTGCATGGGCGAGTATAAAAAGCAAATGACAAGAGTTCAAATCAGTAATTATGATAATGTCTTCAAAAGAACGTGAACTAAATCGATTTTTTTTTGCATTGCACCTTACTACCCAAACAAGTTGTACGCTTAACTACTAATTAAGCTAATGGGTTAGGGATTATGAAGGTTGAATTTAGATTAAGTGCACGCACATTTAAATGATGATTGGGAAACCATTTAGAAAAAACCAGCCTCTGTACAGCCGACTGGGATTGAACCACAATCTCGTCACCAGCAGTCTAGTCTATTGCAAGAATAGCACCTTAGACCATGTGGCCACCAAAGTGGGTCAGTAAATTGTTAATAAACTAAGAAAATATATAAACGGAAAGATTTCAAGTAAATACCATCTTTTTAGAAAGCAAATCGTACGTTAAATTTCACCATTCAAACGAAGAAAAAACACATTAAAAATTAAAAGGCAATAATTCCCAATCTTCCACATATATCTCCATTGTTTAGATTTATAAATTTGATGTTTTAAATTCCCATTTTTCAATGCAAAAATAATGTATCATAATTTTGAAAAAATTAAATCTGGTTACGTCAACACTTTCAGAGAGCTGGGACTACTTTCAATCCACAAGCATTATTATTACTAGCACCGCGTCTTACTACCCGTTCGGGTTATACGCACTTACGCTAATGTGTGATGGTAGGGTGATTGTGAGATGAAATGGAGGACCTACAGTTTAACGTGGAATCCGAACCACGGTGGAGGCCTGGCATTCCTCACATTCACAAGTTGTGATTAATACACGTCTTGTCAGAGGTGAAGGAAGGGTTTGGTAACCAGATAAATCTGTGCCGGGACCGAGGATTGAACCTCGGACTGCCAGCACAGAAGTCTGACACCTTACCCCCTAGACCACCAGGTCACCAATCCACAAGCAATCAGTTATAAAAGTTTTTATTTTTCATCTCACAAAGTACTTTTCCACTTTTAAACCTCACCGATCCAGTGAATTTTGACATCTCAATCTCTGAACTAAATATAATACAACCCAACCAGAATATAAACAATAAACATTGCATGTGGATGTTAGAACAGAAGTTGTGAAGACAAACACTCCCTTGGTCTGAATGCTCTTAGCAAGAGTTCAAGCAAACATATCAGAATATTTTATCGCATCTACCGCTTTGAAATCGGCCGCGCTGCTTCATAGGACACTTCCATACCAAGAGTGCATTCAGTCTTTTTTCTTTGCCTCGCTTTCGTTCGCTCACGTAGAACAGCGCTAGGACATAAGTCCCCCGAAGGGCTTAGCAGCTGACGAAAGTTTGGCAAACGCTGCAGTTGAAGATGTACTTACTAGAGGCGCTGGGGTAGTTCCTGTCGTTGACATACAACGGGACCAGAGTTGGAGGTTCTCTGAAGTGTTGTGAAGACGACTGTTCCAGGTAATCCTTGACAGTGAACATAAAACATCAAAGCAATGCCACAAATTGTTTTGTTTGCGTATATAATCTAGTGCCCATATTGCCTTTCTATCCATGACCATCCTAACTTTCCATTCAGATTCACTTGATTCCCTTTCACTAACATAAAACATTATATTATTTTAAACAATAATGTGTATGGGACAACCAAATTCTCGATTCTTCGAATTCCTCGAATCCTAAGGTATCCAAGAAATTCAAGATTGGTAGAAATCTCAAAAAGGTATCACGAATACAAATTATGAAGACCTCGACTTCAAATCAATTTAAGTAGTTGGTTAAAGGAATTGTATGGACTTGTGTAGCTGAAGAGGTCTAGTACGGCGCTATTGTCTTCACCACAATAAACAGGAAGATAGAAAGAGGACCGACCTTTCTGTCGGTTTTGGTGGTGCTTCCCGCTGGGTGGTTGGTAGCTCTCAGAGCGTCTCGCGGTGCACCTTGTAGATATCCTCCGGTGATGGGAAAGGACCCCTGATAAGGTGGGGCCTCTGAAAATCTTGAGGAAGATGGTCCTTGTTGGCCGCAAGCCTGGGGGATAAGGCGGGACAAGTCGTAACAAGGCAAGGACAGGATTCATCAGGACAGAGGGGAAATCCTTGAATCCTATGAGATGCTCGAATCCTTGAATCCTATGAGATTAGAAAAATCTCAAAACAGTATTTCAGATATAAAATATGAAAACCTTGACTGAAATAAGTTTTAAGCAATTGGTAAAAGGTGTTTTATTATATTTTGGTGATTATGAAAATAACAAATCACAAATAAATACATTATTGTTATTATTATTATTATTATTATTATTATTATTATTATTATTATTATTATTATTATTATTATTACTAGCACCGCGTCTTACTACCCATTCAGGCTATACGCACTTACTCTAATGTGTAATGGTAGGGTGATTGTGAGATGAAATGGAGGACCTACAGTTTAACGTGGAATCCGAACCACGGTGGAGGCCTGGCATTCCAACACATTCACAAGTTGTGATTAATACACGTCTTGTCAGAGGTGAAGGAAGAGTTTGGCAATCAGATAAATCTGTGCCGGGACAGGGGATTGAACCCCGGACCCCCAGCACAGAAGTCCGACACCTTACCTCTAGACCACCAGGTCACCCAGCACACAGTTTATTAATTAGATTGTTGTAGTTAATACCCACAATATAGAGGTCCATATATATTTAACTGTGTTCAAAGCATATAACCTGAATGTCCATATATATTTAACTGTGTTCAAAGCATATAACCTGAATGTCCATATATATTTAACTGTGTTCAAAGCATATAGCCCGAACAAGTAGCAAGACGAGGTGGTAAATAAAAGAAATTAAAAAGTAAAATAAAAACTCTCCTCAAGAAGTATGCTCCAAATAAGAGACACCTCTTTGAAACATACATTTTCTTGAGCTTGGAAGGTGCTCGCTATTAAAAGAGTTCACTGTATATGTTTAATGTTGTTTCTTCCAAGTTTTTGAGTTGCTGTTAATTGAGCTGACGATACATGGCAAACAATGTTAGCAACAAAATTGTTGATATATAGTAGTCGTTTTTATTATCTGAGATATTTAACATGCACTTTCTGAACCGACTGATTATATTAGCACACGACTTATAAACCAATTTCAACCTATACGATACAACATCCAGTCCCCCGGCCGTTAATTCATCACTGTGAAAGGGGAAACTAAATTTAACAAATAGGCCCCCCTAATACATTTTTTGGTCCCGCTAGGAATTGAATACGAGACCCTTAGTTTATTAGACAGGCATAGTACCAACCGAGCTAAGGATTTGGACCACCACATATGGAATCAATACTTTTTTTTTTGTCATTGCATATTGCTAACAGTTTGGGTCATACGTGTATGTACTAATTTCGCTAGTGTGTTAGAGAGGAGGAAGGTTGAATTTAGAAGAAATATTCCCGCGTTTGTGTGGAGGAAGAATAGAACACATTGTTGATAAACAAAAATCTCTCTACACCTGGCTGGAATTCAACCTCCTACCTACCAGTCGTCGAAGTCTAGTTCTAGTGCAATATTAACGCCGACCCCTGGATGTGGGTGAATCAATAATTAACGACAAATAACGAGTGACCCTGGATATGGGTCGAAAAGCCGAAAGTCCCGGATTTCATTTTTATGACCAAGAGGTAATTAAACACTTTAAATATGTCCTTACCTGGAAAGTGGGTTTGTTCAAGGTCGGCAGTGCGCCCATGGAAGGTACGGCCGACAATCTTGTGGGCCCACTCGCCGACGCGTTGGCCCCGATACTTGCGTTCAACAAGAAGCTGAGGACAGCTTCCCGGTTGCGAAGCACTGGCTGCTAGAACAGTCGCAGTCGATCCCCGCCTTTCACACATGTTCTAAGTCTTTTACAGCACACATGTCAAACTCACACACGGACCAGCACAATATTTTGTCCAGCCTGAGACCTTATGATGAGCCAACATACCGTATCCACCCGAGTATCAAATTTGGTAATTTTTTATTATTATTTTTTTCAAATTCGGTCTCCTCAAAATTGTGAGTCGTTTCATAATCAAGTACTTGAACAATTTTCCGTCAAGGTGATCGTTTATTTGTTGGTAGTAGTACACAACAGCCGATATTTTTATATCGGAGCGTAGTTTGTTGACTAGATGTTCAAGGTCAAGCTTTCTCTCCAGCTTTCAGACAGGATTCTAATACAAGTGTGATTTCATTGTTTTAATCCCTATAATGTGTTAATATTATAAGCCAACAGCAACTTCACTCCTAAACGAATAAAATTAATGAGAATCATCAAGTATAATATTTGCTTTTTCCTACAAACATTGATAGCTTTTGAGGGGTCTTCTTATATTTCAGGTGGTCTTTTTTTTCGTTCAGGTTATATGCTTATGTACTAATTATTCTAATGGGTTTAGGGGCTAAGAAGGTTATATTTATAGGAAGTGTACCCGCATTTTTGTGGGGGTGAGTGGAAAACCACCCTCATTACACCCAACCAAGATTCGAACCTTGATTGCCCTGTCATCAGTAGTCTAGTTTACTGTGATAGTAATGGCTTGGACTGCGAAGCAACCGAAGCAGGTCCCAGGTAGTCTTATATTCAGGTAAATTTGATACAATAATGCTCAATTATTGTTTAACAAACTTGTAGAAATATACCGTTTGATAAATTGTCCATATTATATCACATTTAATATCATTAGATAAACCTCTGTGATCTAATGGTCAGAGTTCCTGGCTACAGATCCAGAGGTCCCGGGTTTGATTCTCGGCGTATAAAAAAATCTTTCAGCGAGGCAGTGGGTCTGGAACAGAATCAAAACTCAGCCTCGACAGGACAAATGACTTGAATAAAGAATATTTCCTGTAACAGGTGGAAGTTTGATACCAGTTACAACCAATTTCATTTCCAAAATGGTAGACATGTAGCACCGCGCCACGCCCTCTTGTCCTCCCAGGTGTACGTGCGGGACATCGACCTTACCGTGCGACAATTCTGATATTTACCCCTAGCTGCAGCCTGTGGAATAGTTCGTCAAGGCGCCCGGTGTGCTGCGGAGAGTGGAGTTGTGCCACTCTGGTGCGGATCCGCTCTTTGGTGCTAAACTCATCTCGGTGAGACTCGCGACACTGCAGGGTCGATAAAAGCTTACTCACCAAAGTAAACAAGTGCTCAGAGTCTCCTGAAAAACATACACACGTGGCCGGTTGGATCCAGTGCTGTGGAGTGCGAGTCATAGTCGTGTAGTGCGAGCCTTAGTCGTGGAGTGCGAGTCTTAATCGTTGAGTGCGAGTCTTAATCGTTGAGTGCGAGTCTTAATCGTGGAGTGCGAGTCTTAATCGTGGAGTGCGAGTCTTAATCGTGGAGTGCGAGTCTTAATCGTGGAGTGCGAGTCTTAATCGTGGAGTGCGAGTCTTAATCGTGGAGTGCGAGTCATAGTAGTGGAGTGTGAGTCTTAGTCGTGGAGTCGTTAAATAAGTGCCAATTCCAAATCTGACTTCAAAATGAAAACTTATGGGCTAATATTATAACAATATTTGGTGACTACATCATTTTAATTCTATACCTTTAATTTATTGGACATTGAATGTTAGAGAGAATAAAAAAAATGATGGCCAAGGGAATAAAGTTCGAGAGGAACGTGTTAGCTGTCAAGAGGAGAAACAAGATTAGGAGAGATAGTAGAGGAAGCAAGACTGAGATGGTTTGATAATGTAATGAGGATGTTGGAGTACATGAGATAGTAGAGGAAGCAAGACTGAGATGGTATGGACATGTAATGAGGATGTTTCATGTAATGAGGATGTTGGAGTACATGAGATAGTAGAGGAAGCTAGGCTACTTGATGGTATGGACATGAGGATGGAAAAGTAGAAGATTCCAAAAAGAATAATGGAGATGATGTAGGAAAAAGACCACTCCAAAAAAGAGATGGAAGGAGTAAATAAGATAAATTGTGCAAGTAAGAGGAGAAGAATAGACACAATTTAAGGAAGAAGAAAGGAAGAATGATAGAGGAAGATGGAGGCATTTTACTAAAGTGACACGGCCACAGGCTGGAAACAGTTCATGATGATGATGATGATGATGATGATGATGATGATGATGTTGATATAGTTTTAGAACCAATATTTGTAATTTGGATTGAAAAATTTGTTTAAATTAAAATTCTCAACGACAAAGAAGTAATCTGTTTCGGAGCATAATAATTAATATACTTTAACCCTTTCTGAAGGAGTCTGAGTCGAAGGCTTGGTGTACTGACTACACAGCCCAGGGCAAATTTTCACCGCCATTTTGAGCATATATTCGACAATGAGAGTCTTACTTTTTAAGAATTGTGTATTACTATCCATAAACTAATGTTTCAAGTAGGAGGAACATTGAAAATAGAGGGAGTGCACCCACATTTGCATGGAGGTCGAGTGGAAAACCGTTTAGGGAAAATCACCTTCAGTAAATCCAACCAAGATAGGAACCCCGATCTCACAGGCCTTGGGAAATCCCAATCGAATGGTCTAAAGCATCACTCATGAAATATACTGGATTACTGACAGATGACAAGGAGATCAGGGTTGAATTCTGGTCGGGTGTACCAAGGGTGATTTTCCCTAAATGGTTTTTCAACCTCCCTCCACACAAATGTGGTTACATTTCCTCTGAATTATTCTCTTTAAATATCTGCTATATCAGGTCCTGAGTGGTTCGACACTTTAGCTCAGTTGGTAGTGTGTCTGCCTAGTGAAATAAAGGTCTCTGGTTCGATTCTCGACATGGCCGAAAATGTATCATTAGTGAAATATCCGCTTCAATGGCCACATGGTCTAAGGCACTGCTCTTGCAATAAACTAAGCCTCCAATTAACAGGGAGGTTGTGGTTTGATACCGGTCGAGTGTACTGAGGGTGGTTTTTTACTAAATAGTTTTTCACTCTCTCTTCAAGCAAATGAGGGTACTCTTCCTCAATCCTAACCTAGTAGTGCAATTAGTAAATAAGCGTATAGCCCAAACGGGTTATAGGGCGCAATGTTAAGAAGAGGAAAATGGAAATGTGAGTTTCCCGTTTCACCGTGGCTCAGAGGCTGGATGTTGTGTTTGTTATAGATTTAAGTTAGTTGAAAAGTCATGTGATGATATAATCAGCCGGTTCAGAATATGCACATTAAATATCTTAAATAAAAAATGTCTCCATGTGACCAAAAAAAAACACACTGGGATATTGACATCAGTGCAGGCAACAATTAGTACGCTAGCTTATATATGATTACAAATACATGCATTAACTAAAAATGAAAATAATTTTATGAGGCAGATTATTTAGAAACGAAATAAAAAAAGGTTGATTTAATGGGGTAGGTTATCTTTTTTGTGACAATCAAAATTTGAAAAAAAAACTGTCTTAATTACCCTTAATGTACCTTTGAGTAGCCACAAAAAAAGATTTAACGAAACCATAAGCATATTTTCCAAATGATCAGAGTTAAACATTTGTTGCTGCTTAAAAAAATAACTTAAAATTTTTGCAGTTAGATTAGTTCTGAGCCTATTATAAAATATAGGCTCCTAATTATAATATCCATGGTAATTATTAGCGATTATTATGGCACAAAAAAATATTGTAAACAGATTTACATTGTTAAACTTCATACATTGGTATTTAAAATGAAGTAGCCTACCTAAATGTACGTGTAACCAAACCATAATAGATTCAACTTTAAAAATTGAATACATTATATCATTATTCTTGAACAGGAAAACATCATTAAATAACTTTGTAACAAAGATATTTGTAAGCTTTAATTTATAAATTATTTAATACCATTTCATTGGATCGGTTGGGATAAGGAAAATATTGCCAATTAAAGGTGTAATTAAGAAGTTAAAATATAAACTTAATAATGTAAGTTGATCAGGGTAAATTATGACTGAAAAAATTAGTAAAATTATGTAGACTAAGTCATTTTCTTCAAAAGAAAATGAATTGCTACAATGACACTTCCCAAGTCTACTCTTGAATATACAAATGGACAAAAATTGTTTATTTGGGTTGAACAGTAAACCTACGGGCGAATACATTACTATACATAGGTACAATAAAGTGACGAGTTGCCAGAGTAAGCAGAGCTTGTTAGAACTGAAACCGTTATATATATTATATACATTCAATAATGTCCGGTTCCCATTTGACCAAACGCACAGATTCTGCTGTACACAGCTTTAATGAGAATTATTCATTGATATCCGGCCAATGACTGTAGGGTTGAGAAATTAAAATCATTCATAGGCAAAGTTAAAACAAGCTTTTCTTACACTCGCATTAGTTTCATCTTAGTACTATGATATTGGCTTAATTACCTCAGCCCTGCCCATTAATCCGAAAACAATAGCTCACTCACCTCGATTTTTTCCAGCACAATGAAAACATAATTTTTGGAGCAATTCTGTTATTGATCTGGACTTATCAATGTACGTGTTTGACATTTTAGAAATAAAAAAATTTCAATGTTCAAGTCCATAGAAACATAATTAAATAGTATCCCGCGTACCCACCTTAAATGTCACTGACGCTAAATTCAGAACTAACGTATTGCAGGGTTGCCAGATCTCTAGACTCGAGAAATAATAGACGAACCCTGAAATAGATTGCATTTTGACAGGCAGGAATAACAAGATACTATTTTTTATTTCTAGAATTACGATATATTATGCTAAAGCAAAAACCGACACTTAGTTCACAAGATATATTACAAGAGCGTAAGTCTGTAATTTTATTAAATTCAAAAGCTATATCAACAAAAAAGAAGTTTGACCAGATTGGCGTTCATATCAAAGTATTTTATGGAGCTGGGGCATGTGTGTTCATCTTAATCTAACATTTAAATAATTCTAAACCACAATACTCCAATAACATTTAGAAGTTGGCATATTCTATAAAAAATTAATCAAATTTTTTTTTTGTTATTTTGAGTTATGTTACAGAACACTACTTTTAACACGATATTCCAATATTGGATCATACGATAGGGATGGTAGTGACATTATATTACATTTATAAGTGTACTGTTGGCATCGGAGATTATTTGGTTGGTTGGCATGACCAGTAGCCATCCTGAATTTTAGATCGATGTTTTTTTTTAAATGAACTATTTTCCATCGACTAGTCGATTTACATATCGAATCTTTCTTCAAAAGATTTCAAACAGATCGAAATATTAATCGAAAGGAAATAAAGATGTAGACAAATTAATTTCGGTTGGCTTTAAAGAAAATATCTTTTGACAATGTGAGAAAATTTCTAAACTAGGAGTTTGAAATGTTGGGACGATTGAGCTATCTATATCACTGAAAGAACACGAACACACCTTTTCCAAGTGACCATAATAGGAATTTCAATATTATCGTCTGCTAGGGACAAAACCATTTTATGATAATTATGTATTTATCACATTAAATAATTATAATATGCGCCAATATATTTTATAAATTCACATTAACGTAAAATAAGTCCAAATATATCATAGACATTTTGTGTAGGCCTAAAGCAGAGAAAGAAATAACAAATATCTTAAAGTTTATTTCTCATACATTGGAATGTGGCCGATATCTCGAAAATTTAAGATACAGAAAATGTGTTCTCCCTGTGTCACAAATTATAGTTATTTTGTTCCATATAGCAATATAACTCGCAATTTTTGAACAGATTGACAGAAAAAACTAAGGACATACAACATACAGTTCCTGGTTATTAATTCATCAATGTTTAAGAGGAAACATTTCACCAATAATTTTTTCGACCATACAGAGAATAAAATCAGAGATCCCCAACTTAGTTGGAAAACACGATACTCATTGAGCTAAGGCATTTGTCAATATAATTAATCTCATAACTAGAGCCAAGCGTGAAAAGGGTTTTAATCGTTAGAAAACCCTCTCCCAGCCTCTGATTAAATGTAAAGTGACTTAATGGAATTAAGAATCTTATTCATTAGCCCACTTAATATTTAAAAAAATACACCATCTATCCTAAATGATTATAGTCTATAGCCGGTGATTCGCAACCATGGGGCAAAACAACCTTTAAACCTCTTAACGTCGGCATCGGTAAGAATCGGCCTCAAACCACCAGAGGAACACAACCCTTAGATGTATCGTAACTTCTGCGACCTTTACTTGGAAATTATCCTCTCACTAGTCTTACATTATGGAGCGAATCTAACAACGCGTAGTTTGATTAGTTTTAGTTTATTCAAGGTATTTAACGTGCACTTTCTGAACTGAATGGTTATATCAGAACATGACTTATAAACTAACTTAAATATAGGACAGACACAACATCCCTCCCCCAGTTCATCATCGTGAAAGGGGAAACACTCATTTCAGCAATGATAAAACTTTGTGGCCATGCCAGGAATCAAACCCAGAACCAACGGCTCAGGTGACACACACGCTACCGACCAAGCTAATGTGTCGGACAATACATTGTTAAAATCTGGAGACTGATGTATACAAGAGGGTTAATTTATAATAAAAAGAGAGGTGGAAAAATAATTTAATTAGTTTTTTTTAATCACCAGGTCTCACTACCGGTTCAACCGGCCCCGTGGCGTAGTGGTCAGTGCACCTGGCTACAAGCCTAGGGGTCCCGGGTTCGATTCCCGGCTGGTACCTTGGGTATTTTTCCCTCCCTCTAAGGGGAATGATCCCAATGGTCACTCAGGGTTTGGCAAATTCGACTTAAATTAGGTTAAGACTCGCCCCTGTTCCCACAACTCCATAATAACCATCATCACATCTAATTGTGGGTACGACATGTAAACAAGCTCCTATGGTGTACCCTGGACAACGCTCTGTGTCACCAGAGAGGCTAATAGTCTACACATAAGGCGACCAAACCTGAATGTTAAAGTTCTTCCCGGTCAAATGTACCACACGGGAAGGGGGAGGCGGGAGGCTAATGGATTAGGGATGAGGCAGGTTAAATTTAGAGGAAGTGCATAGCCTGCGGGTGGAAAAAAATCCCAGACTGGGATTTGAACCTTGATCCGTAAACGGCAGTCCAGTTTTTGCGAGACATTTAAGTGACATCGAAAGAGGTTCTTTTGTTAATTATTGTTGTCTTGATTTGTGGTTTTTTTAGAGTTACAAAGGTGGTAGTGTGAACTGCATAAAATGAGAAAATGGTTTAATTAGGGATTCAAATCAAAATATCTCTATAATTATCCAATATGTTTAGTAGTATTCATAAACTAAAAATACAAGTTGATTACACATGTTTTTTATCAACACTTTAAAAAAAACAACAAGACATTTTGTAACATTACAGAAAATCTATCTGGATGTCTGGTTAAAACAAAAAAAACTCCATGGCATCGAGTAATACCGACATTTGGTAACTTTATTAAAGATTGAGATGGTATGGACATGTAATGAGAATGGAAAAATAGAGGATGTCAAAGAAAATGATGGAAATGAAGAATGTAGGAAAAAAGACCGCAAGGGAAGCCTAGAAAGAGATGGGAGGAGCAGATAACAGAGAGTGTGCAAGTGAGAGGAGAAGAATGGTGGAAGGATGGAGGAAGATATAGACATTTTATTAAACAGTTGATGATGATGATGATGATGATGATGATGATGATGAATTAAATGTAATAATGATATAATCAATAATTAGACTTTTAATTAAACATACATTTCCAAATTACAAAACTTAACCAAAGGTCATTTCGAGTTTGTTACAGTGAGATTTCTCTGCATTTTAAAACTCAGTTTACAAACACTTTACATATTTTCAAATAACCTTGGACCGCAGACAAGGTGTACACCAGATCCTCAGCCAACAGGTTAAAGTGGCTACATGCGCTCCGTGGGAGAGCTCGAGTCCTTCAACACGGGTATCACTAGGTGCCATCAGGAGGGGCATTTTAAAAAAGATCATTTGAAACACAGTTTTTCTAGAGACAGGACGTAAATATCCATCTCGAGTCAATCAGCCAGCTTCCACAAAGCTAGGTTCAGGTAGCTTCCCAACCCCCTTTTCACATAATCATACCTCACAGAGAGACTGTACATTATGATTATAATGTTCCCTTGATGATGAAAATGTTAAAAGTGAGTTGTTTAACAATTGCACATTTGTAAGTGCTTTTTATCACCGAGCATTGACACTAGCGAACTCCAGTGATGATGGACTCAACCTGGCTCGAGGAGCGCAGCGAGACTTCCATAAGGCTGGGGACCTGGTGTATCCTTGTCTTTGCCCTGGACTTTTAGTTTTACACTCGAGAAACCATTTCAACGCCAGTGCGCCATCTTCAATAATTATTCATATCAGTTTGTTTAAGGGATGCGCAAAGTCCAGTTTCTTTTATTAGAAGCTGAAACGAATACTGATACATGAAATATCCCTGAAGCCGATTGAACACATTATATTTGACCTAATAGACCTAATAGTAGCTGGGGATGTGATAGCAGCCAAATACTCTTAACTGCAGCTGTGGTAAAAACGAATTAAAGTTGTCAGTACTATTATGTGACTTTTTAACAGTCAGATATTTCTCGTGAAGTTTCATAACTATCAAAGCCGAAGAAACAGTTACCTCCAAGTATGTTTACTAATTTCACAAGTCCAGGGTTCATTTCGAAGATATAGGGATGTGTGAAGTCCACTTATTCAATTCAAAGCAAACTCGAATCGAATATATGAAATATTCTGAAAGCCAAATCGAAGTTATAACATATTTTATTAGTTGTTTAATGCTTGAAAAAATATATTTTGGTTATTTATAAAACTTTATGCATCAAAATTACTTGGAAAATGTTTCATTGCACAAATCTTTGTAATATTTCGTGTTACTCTGATAAATCAAGTTACTTCACAACTTAGAAATCAATTACTTCAGAATTTTTTTCCTTATGAATATTATCTTGTACTGCACATAAACAACTCAGAATGGCAATAAGTGACCATTATTGGCGAAGCCTCGTGAATGTCGCAGCAAGATCTTCTTTGAAGCGAAGTAGAAGCTAATATTTGTTGTGAAGCCAAGTCAAAGTTTCGAAGCTTCGCGCACCCCTATAATTATTTAACAACTATTTCAGCAGCCGCATAATAGAAAATATGTGTTTATTTAATAACATTGATTGACAAGCAGCTTATGTCAACTTTAAACTTAAGATCATCTTTGTTAGTTTTAGATTAATATCAGTCATTTGGATCCTCTAGTTTGTACTAGCCAGTTGACGGAGCGTTAAATCATAATATACTTTTATGAGCCTTTCTCATCTCCATACAGGTCGAACCAGGCATTGTATCGTGGTGTGGTTTTTTGTAAACTTAAAGTTAAGGCCAGTAAAACCTTTTTACCATATTTGAAAGACTACGAGACTTTTACTATGCTAATTATAAAGTAAAATAAAATAAACTCATCCTAATTTTCATATCAGTGAATAATGCAGAAAATCACACTTCGATACTTTTTCTGGTTCGATTATGGTGATAATGTCTCTTAGCTTTGCCTTGCACTACTAATTCTACAACAATTACATCCTAAAAGTGATTACAAAATCAGTTAATTAAACTTAAAATAGCCTACAAAATAAACACTCTGTTAAATTAATTAAAATAGGACTCAATATTTTGCAATAAAATAAACAGCTTCCTCAGGAACATCAAATAAACACTTAAAGCCACCGTATAAAGAGAAGAGTTAGCAACAAGTCAGTAATTAACGAAAAGGTAACATATTATAGTGTGGGGATTCCCCGTTTTTACAGACACTTTAGAGCAGTAGTTATCGAGGGGTGTTCCGCGAAATGGCACTAGGTGTGTGACGTTATATTTATTTGTCAGATAATTTAATGGTTTACTTCCAAAAACTCAAGTAGTAATAACAAGGAAATTGAGCTTGTCTTTCAATTCGTGGTCAAAGAAAAGGACAAACACAAGCACTTCCTGTTCAACCGAAAGAAGTCACCGAGAAGGCGTATGTCCGAGTCTTCTGTCCCTCAGTGTGCCACGAGAGAAAAAAAAAAATTGAGAGCCATCGCTAAAAAGAGTAGTATTAAGGGAAGGAAACCCAAATTTTCATCAAATTGTCAAACTATTGATGTTTAGAACAACATTGTTCGAGCCACTCAATATCTAAAGGCAGCTTTGGTAGCTGTCATGTTCCCAATAGACTAAACTGCCAATGACAGGAAGATCAGGGTTCAAATTCCGGTCTGGTGTACTTGAGTTATTTGTACATATGTGTATAGCCTGAAAAGATAATAAGACACGAAACTAAAAAACACTATTTAGAAGACAAACAAAACAGGGTCAGGGTGGAGATAAAAGACGTGTGTTCGATAACAACTAGTAAACACAGTAAAAAAAATAAAAAAAACCCCAACCCATTTCCGAATTTTGCCATTTTATTTGTATATTAGAACTTTCACTGGCTGCTGGGATTTGTGTTAGAATAGTTATCGAAAATTGGTATGTTAAAGTCGATTCTTTCGATACTAGTAAGAATCAGGGCTGTGAAATACTGAGTCGAAAGCAGTTTCGGGTGGAATTGGTAAAAATGTACTGACTCTTGACTTCAAAATAAACTATTTTAACAATATAGCTTTTTAATTTCACACTTTTTTTATTTTTTTGGACCAATGTTTGTAATTATTTTGATTGACAAACTTTTTAGGAAATAAATTCCCAATGCCAAGGAAATATCCCATGAATTTGTCTGTTTTGGAGCATTTTACTGCAGTAAATTTGTCGTTACTAATTAATATACTTTTAAGCCTTTTCCGAAGGAGTTGGAGATGGACAGTAGAAAAATAGAAGTCGAAAACATAATCAAAGGCTTGGTGTGGCGACGCCACAGACACGATAAGATTCAGGAGTGTCTGGTTTAAAGGATGTTTGTTACTCCTAATTGGTCTATTTTTGCAAAATATTTAACCAACAAAAGTATAAGGCCTCATGAATTGTGTTTGTGAATTCCCATAGGCTGTTTTTTTATTTTTCTAACAAGTCACGTCTTGATATTCATTGAAACTATTCGCATTACGATTTATTTACATTATGAATGTGTACAAGTTTTCTTTTTTAAATTCTAACTCATAAAATAGTCTTAGCGTTGCAAAAGCACCTTTGGCATTTAAAATCTATGGTCCATACAATTATTTCATTTCTAAAAAATAATTCCACTTTAGATTAATATTTATTTTTTAGATTTATAATTTTAGTCTAAACTTTTATTAACCATTCATTCCAATAAGTTTAAAAAATAATAATTTGATAAGTTTCATTCAAACTAAATAAAGTAGATGTCAAAAATATTTTTGAATAGGGCCAGGAAAAGAGACAAAAACTCTTTGATTTGGTTGCAGTTATAGGCCTGGCCTGTAAATTTAAATTCGTATGTACATAAAAAATTTACATTAATTTATTTTTAGGAACATGTAAAAGCCATATTGTGTTTCTATCCACCTTTCCTGTACCTTCTTACAAATATGATACAATTACCTCATAAAGCGAGAAGAGGTTTTCCTTATCGAAATAATTGAATAGATAAAAGTGTTTTGTCCATAAGAAAAACAAAAACATATCTCAACTGAGTCAGTGTGGCTGGTTAATGCTTATGTTTTAGTTACTAAAAGCTCTCACATAAAAGCACTGTTGGACTCAAACAATATAGTTTATTCAACTGTTAGTATCTATGATGCAAAATCAAATGGATACCATTCCGAACTATAAAATGTACATAATAGACGTGTCGCTAAACAAATAAGTGTAGTGAAGGTGTGTTTCGTGTATAATTTGATATTTAAAAGCCACTTTTATCATTATTTTGCGTTAAAAATATGTTTTCTTACCTTAAATCAATTTAAGAATAGATATTTTCCTGAATTATATGTAGTGTGGTTATGTTATTTGATGGTACTAAGTTGTGTTGCAAGGAAGTTATAAAAGAAAAGCAACTTAAGTTTTGGTTTGGGTTATCCATCTTCTCAACGGAAAATAAGGTTAATTTAAATTTAATAAATTAATAATATATTGAATGAAAATTAAATTCAAATGTCACATTGATAAACCATCTTTTTTTTATACGTATATATTCTTTTCCCACCCGAGTTTAGGGAGCAGCCAACTTACCGAATATTTTCTTGAAGTTCGTTACAAGTCTGTGCATAAAATTTAACACTAAAATTTAACAGTGATGTTAGAAGTATAAAATAAATTTATACTTATCAGTTGTAATGTATAAACTGTTAGTGAATAGTAACATAGATACACATAATTTTATTCAACCCTGTGCAAATTTAAAATTAGTGAAAATATCACACCACGACGTGTCTCTCTAGAACAATATTGAAATACGAGCTGTGCGGCAAACCAATCATAATTAAGAACTGCCAGGTCTACACACACAAAAAATCTTTGTATATTTTTTACCACTCTGATTTTTCCAAGAGACCTCTCTGATTAAGTGTTGTCTTCCAATTAGATATTTTCAATGACATGAGGGTAAAAATCTTGAATGACTGTAAATAAAAATTATTTTTTTTAGAGCAATGCTCTTAAGGAAAAAAGTTTTCTAAATGCAATGCATTATTTTAACAACACCTTTTTCTTAACAACTTCATAAAGAAAACAAGAAAGTAACTAGCTGAAAATAAAAAAAACACTTTCACTTTATTCGAATGACATCATGTTTTAAGCTCTTCAATTTTCACCGTTTTATGTGGGTCTAAAGTTGTAAAAAACATAGTATTTAATTTATGATAATATATTATACCTTAACTTTACACATAAATGTCTTAATTTGATGTTATAATAAGTATAACTAAATAAATGTTATAAAACTGTAGGAAAAATGTGGCACAAATAAAAATAAAAGAATCCATGTATATTTACAAACATTTATTTTTATTTGCTAAGAAAGATGCTATGGAAACTTCAAAATATCGAAGTGTTAAGGGTGTGCAAAACTTCAAAAACTTCACTTCAAATATTCGCTAACTTAGACTTTGATTCGAAAGTAAAATTCAAGATTTGACAATTACTAAGCTTCACCAATAAAAATATTTAAAGTTAAAATAAATAATAATGCTCAATTTTGGTCATTTTGTGTATTACAAATTAATGTTCCCATCATAAAAATTTAAAATAACTAAAAGGATGTCAAACTAGATTCTTTGATGCATTGATACCTCGATACTTAATGGTATTGAAAGAATCGAGAATCAATCTTAATATTATGATCCACGATATTTTTAACTTTTATTCTTAACTCTCAATAAAAGTCCAATGAAAGTATTGGCAACAAAGCAAATCGACAAAATTCAGAATGAGTAGTAATCGATTCGCCCATATTAGTTTATTTGCCATTATTTACTATAGATTTTGGATTACGGCTTTGTTAATTATAACTAGAAATGCATGCTTACTATTGTTATTCCAATATATTTAATTAATTATGTATCATATGCTTT
>CABFWB010003246.1:72038-83639 GCA_902151455.1 Timema bartmani | reverse complement strand
TGACCTTACTGTTCTAGTAATAGAGTTAGATAGGTGAGATTCCACTGACTGACCTTACTGTTCTAGTAATAGAGTTAGATTGATGAGACTTGGCAACTCGGTAACTACCTTGCACTGCTTATGATCACAAAACAATTTTTTGGACACAATTCGATTTCTCCGAGTGAATATATGTTACAGAAATGAAAATAACAAACTTTTTTTGTCAAAATAAGTCAAATTATTTGAGCATAGGTTAAGATTTTTTTTAAATTTCATGAACAGAACCACTTTGCAATAAAAAGCCATAATAATGTGCTATTCCCAATGTGCCGGTTAGAAAATCGCTCTTGCTGTTCCTTTGATAATGTCGACGCAGCACATAGAACCACAACGAAAATGGGAAATAACTCCGCCTGGAAAGTAACGCAATGTCTAAGTAACATGTTTTCATTGAAAATCTTGTGTCGGCACTTCCGCTGAAATAGCAAGAGGTGGCGAGACAGCCACCAAACACTCGTAAAACAAGCCTCGGTGATCCTGCGACTGCGATCACCAGGGCCAAACAATTCCTCCCCATTCCAGCGCAAACTTGGGAATTACTTCTCCTGACTCAGTATAAAGTTGGAGTTTTTCTTATGTTATCTTTCCTTCAATTATGTATTTAGGATCCAACAACAAAACTTTCACTCGACTGACGAAAGTTTGTTATAACATTTACTTTTTCATTAGTTTGAAAAATTATCAAAATGATCATAGAGATGATACCTACACACTGAAATAACAACGCTTTTTTTTTTGTATGCGGATCGAATGATTGAGTAAATTAACGTTTAAATAACAATTTTATCGAAATTTAAAAAACTTGTTATAGACTTTACATACCCGTTCAATAAATTACTTTAGTTATAATAACATTCTTTAAGAACTATAGCTTTTAAATCTAGTCAAAAAATTTAGTGACAACGATTATGCTCACTAGTTAAAGTATTTGAAATAAATAACAGAAGTAGTAATTATTATAGGAGCACTCAATTGCTTTGAAAAATTATATTACAAATAATTAAATACGTAAAAGAAAATATATAAATTAATTAATTGGCTCAAAATAGAAGTAGACATTTAAAATAATCTTGAACTGAGGAGTTTTCATAATGCAGTAGGTTAGGCCTATTAATCATTAAATAAAAACATATTGGAGTGAAAAATATAATGAGTGAATAGGTACAAGTATGAAATAACATATGTAAATCATTCGCTAACACACAAAAATATTAAAATACGTTGTTAAATGACTAAACAACAGTGTATTTGTATTTCTTAGATTAATAGATTAAGTGTTCTTTGGAAATCACCAAGGTTTAATTTTTAACACTTTCAATTAATAAACAAATCTTCTCGTTTTCAAATACACTTCTTTATTTTTTTTTATCTATCATTAATTACATTCAAAAGCACAGCAAAGTTGAAAAACATCTAGTTTCCTGTTTACATTTCGAGAACAACGATACTAGTAGTAGAACACTTTTTTCAGCACTGTACTGGAATGACCCAACTCTGGCACTGTAGACTACATACGTAAAAAACAATTATACACAACCAGCATGAATAGAATAGACACATCTTGAGACGCGGAATACACGTATAATACGAATGATATGTACGTACCAAAGCACAAGAACACTGAACCAAGAGGGACGGGAGGTATTTATTTTGGGAGGAGGGGGGATGGAGGGAGCTGGGACTACCCTAGCCCCTCCAATCTTTCCCATGAATATAAAAAATTATAGGATAATATTTATTAAAAAATTGTAATTGCTTTGATTTATAAAGAAGGAAGTAATTTTTACGTCATTTCTAATTTACAACCACTATCCCAACACTAAACAGAAGAAATCTGGTTAAAGTTAAGTGTTTGATTTTTGAATATTAGCCCTCTTAAATAATTTGTAGAGTCATCCAGAGCCTAAGATGGGATGGCCGGGAACGAGATTTAAGGTCAGTATTTTTGCAGGTTTTTATATCAAATGATCTTCTTGGTCAAAATAAGTAAAAATAATACTTCAGTAGATACGAGTAGTTTTAATTTTTTACAAACTGTATAGTAATATAAACATTTATTGTATATTGGCTATGAGCAGCGCCGGTCCTAGGAAAAGTAGAATGCAGGCCCCATCGGTATTTTTTTTTATAAAAGATTAGAGCAGTCCAATCGCATAAACAGTTAGATAATATGAATCAGACTAAAAAAAATTATTAGGGTAGCTATGTCTTATATGATCTTAAAAAAACACATGTGGGTATAGTTTTTATATCAAAGATAATATAGTTTTAACATTTTTACTACAATGTTATAAGAAATCCTTAGATAAATTAGTAAATAAATTAATTGAATTAGGATAAAAACTCACAAACCCTAATTGAACAGCTGGTGCTGTTGTAGCTGATTAAATTTTACTTCTCTCATATTTTTTCTATCTTTTATTGATTTATTTAAACGATTAAAACAAAGGGCTAGCTGTGGGGCCCCTAATCTTTGAGGGCCCCCTGCGGTTGCATTGCTCGCACAAGCCAGGAACCGGTCCTGACTATGGGCACAGTGGAGTTTGAAAATAAACTTTGGTCAAATCCCTAATGCCTATGATAAATATTCGATTGTTGAGATTAGTATATTTATAAAACTAAACATATCTACAAAGGCAATATTTAATTAATTTTGAAAAAATATTTTTGCTATAAAAACTATAAAAAATACAGACAAATCACGTTATCTTCCATCGTAGCCTAACTTTACCCCGGACGAACCCCACATCTCTACCCCCGCCCCTCCTCCCCCCAAGTATTACCAAAACGCTCCCGGAGCTCCTGCTCCAGCACACAATTACAGCCCCCAAATATATTAAGAATGTTACAGAAAGTTACTAAAACTATTTTCAATTTTAAAATATTAATATGTGAGTGCATGGAATCTACAGTTGTCACTTGAAGTATCATCGTTGGAGAAATAGTAATATAGTTAAATATGTTTAAATATTGACTCCAATCTTGTCCTTTTTTCTCAACATGCCTTCCTATTGCGATTCAACTATAGCAAGAAACACACAATCGTTTTGACGGAAGAATGTACAATTGTACACTATAACAGCCAGCGCCTTCAGTCCCACAATTATTCCAATCATAGAATATTTACTTGAGGTTTCCGCTTCTAGTTAGTTAAAGGGTGGTTAAAACAACAAGCAGGAAGTCGCTAGACCAACTCATTGGGGAATGGGAGGGAGGGTGGGAGTTGTGTTGAAAGTAAAGTGGAACTGTTGATTGTGTTATTATTTCCAATACACTATTTATGGTCTATTCTATCACTTGTGAAACTTTTTATATATAATAGGAATAAGTAAAAAAAAAGTTATCTATTTAAGTAAAATGTGCTTCTTCACGTCTTTATAGATGTAGAAGGTAACATTTAAATACACTACCTTGGAATAAGAATGAAGAAACTATTAGTGAAAACTACCTTAGTACTTTGAGCCAAAATTCAAACCCAGACCTCCCTTCCCTCATCAAAGTCAAAGACTTGAGTGGCGCCTTTACCCAAGTTCCCACCAATACGCGTTCGATATCAATTACTACGTTAGTTGAAACATTCTAAAATAAACAGGCACAAGGTTGACACTCAAGTCAGGATGGCGGTTCTCAGGACTCGCGACTAAAGCATGCGGCTTACCTTGATAAACCGTTTCGCTTTCGTGAGGAGGCCTAGCGTCGTGTGCCTGGACGCCTCTGGGCCGAGAGGCACCATTTCCTTCAACTTCTCGAGGCAGTTTCGGAGGTGGGCTCTCCTAAAACACACAAACACACAGTCACGTCTCAAGGACTGACGCGGTGAGCCCGATAATCATCATCGTTGTATGTGATCCAGCACGTTGTCTCAGTGACCCACACTGAAGCTTCTATAGATAGTTTTCCGGTGGGATATTCTAGAACACACTCAATCACGTGACCCATAGAGCCTTAAAGGTACCGGTCCTTGAATAGGGAAAACATTTGATAAAGATGGCTCCAAATGCTCTCAGGAATTGCCCCTCAGTATGCCAAACCACGTTATTTATAGGGGTGACCCAAAGTCGCTTACTTATGAGACCAAGTTGCCTTTTGATAAATTGTATAGTAGGCCTAACTAAGCTTAACGTTCCGGGGTCCTGGTCGTAGCGCCGGGCCTTAGAGATCATTTAGTAATTTGGACCAGATTATACCCATAATTACTAAGCCTCCAATTAGGCACACCTCCAATGAATCTAAATGAATGCTAACGTGAAACCGGAAAACCAATTCGAGTATACTAAGAGGCATATTTTTGTGAAAGCAATTGGTAGCTCATTACAAGTCTGACAAGATGATGATTTAAAAGTGACAACATGGTTGAGATAAGTTAGAAAAAAACTGTTTTTTAATTTGTTAATCGTAAAAAAAAAACCCAGTGTGTGTGAACCATATGTTCTGACAAGATATGCAGCGGAAATTTTGGTTTTATTGAAATTAAAAAAATACAAATTACGCCCACAATAATGTTCTGTAAAATGGTCTATACAAAGAATATCAAATATCTAATTTCAAGACTAAAACTTTTTACATCATCAGTGTAACTTTTGAAAAGTATATTTATAATGTGTTGCCGAAAGTTTCCATGGTCATGTTAATGCAACAAACAGCCCTAGTTCGCTAAATCAAAATGTACCAGAGATGCTCCACCTAGAAATTAGTCTCGCCAGTGTAATACTGGCATTGTCCTCTGTGTCCCATCAAGGAGTCTTTACAGCTTCCCGATTACACCACAGAGGGAGGGGTCGTCCTTTATTGTTCGTGTCAGGTCGGTAACAACCTTCTCTCGCCCAGGTGGTGTATATGGGACACGCCCGCCCGGTTGCCAGGAGTGACCAAAGCACGGCAAGGCCACACGACACCACGCAATACCAAGAAGTGTCCGTTTAGGACTATTTTAACTCCCACAAGACGAAGGGCCCTTGAATCAACTAAAAGTATTCCTAAGAGCATTAAATAGGGTGTCCTGAGATTTCATGAAAACTTTTTATTTTCATTTAAAAAGGCTTTTATTTTAGATGATGCCACTATGTTCATGACAGATATTCAAGAACTGTTGATATCACTACGTGAAGAAAAGTAAGCTCCATATTTGTTTGAAAACAATTTTGTTTATTTTGACAAAAAAAAAGTTTTGTTATAATAATTGCAAAAACAGTGACCTTCTCTTGCGTTCCCCATCCCCACCTTAAACAAACTCAGTTAAAGCTATTGATGCCTAAGTTACTAAACGTGTGTCCAAAGGAAAGTTGGTATCAGACTGTTGAATGTCGAGTGTATATTTTTTAAATTCTCGTTAAATTAATTCAACCATCATAACCATACCAAGGATGTTTTGTATAAATGCCAATATGATATCTTCTATTAGCGTCTCTCTAACTCGGACAGAGATCGAACTTCAGCCTCTGTGTTTTAAACACCACGTCCTACTACCTGCATAGGCTATACACACATGTACTAATTAAGCTGATGAGTTAACGACGAGAAAGGTTGAATTTAGAGGAAGTGTACCCGCAATTGCGCGAGAGAATGGAAATACATTTATGAAAAACCACACTCAGTACACCAGACCGAGATTCAAATCCTAATCTCCCTGTTATTGGCAGTCCAGTCTATTGTCAGTCTATGCAGCCGCCGAATCAGTTTTTTTATCACTATAGTTGTAAAAAATACCAACCTTAGTTCGCATCCCTTTCAATCACACCTTGAGGCCTTCGCAAATCGAGGTCATAGAGTTGACATACGTGCGCCGACGTTTTGTAATCGAGCCCCACCCACCAATTCACCAGACTTGTGCTTATTGTCGGCGGACCAACGTGGGATTTATATCAGTGGGTATATGTCGACGCACTGAAAATGTGCGAGGATATAAGTATTTGGATGAAAAACGTTTGATTCGATAAGTGTGACTAGCGCATTCGAACGGTTTGTGATTCGTCAACGCAACGCACTACGGCGGCTCAAGTGTGCATCGACCTCTACGTGTTGTTCCTAATGACCGTGCTTGTATAGACGCGCAGTTGAACTCTCAACGATCACTAATAGTTCTCTCTTTATCATTCGACAAGTGAAATGGTCAAGGCGTATCGCACCGTCAAGCTGAAATGTAGCTGCCAGGTTTTAAGACTGAAGTTAAGACTGATGACCAGGCCCACTCATCAAATACATCAGTAGATGAAGTAGCCCTTGTATCCCCTTTATGTCCAGACAAGGGCAATAGGCCTTATCGGAGTCTGAAACTTTTGATTTACGACTCTTTCTGCCCCTGTTCTACGGACTTTTTCACGCTCAACTTGCCCAATTAAATTTATCGACGAAGCATTAAGGGAGCTAAAACCAGCACCGTTCCTCTTTTTCAAGTTTCATGAATGGATTACGATGGTTAACACTTTTACACAAACTTTAAATTACTAGGGTTCAAGATAACACTTAAATAAATATTTTGGTAAATTTACTTCAAAGTTTTCCATTAATAAACATTTCCAAAACGACCTAATTGTTTTGATACTCCCAACCGTGAACATCACGTTTTTAAAAATGTGTAATTTTAGTTTTCTCTTGTAGTTGCTAAATATTTGAAAGGATTATCAATATTTTAAAGAAAACTAACAAACTCCACGTTATATTTAGTTGTGAAATTGGTCCTAAGTAAGTTTTGATGAGTTGCAGATTTTATAAAGAAAAAAAAACTTTTTAATTTACTTCACAGACGTTAGTCGTAGCAAAGTGGAGAAAAAGAATGCGATCATACACTTAATGAAATTCCTTCCAAGTGAATTTTCGCAAAACTAGTAGCCTATATCGATATTAAAAAAACACCACCGTGAACTAAAAAAAAATGACCAAACTGGAAGGTATGATGCTTCTGCTGTACAGAGTGACATAACACTTCCCCAAAAGATGTAATTAAAAACTGTAACTATAGTTTACTTTCAGATCAAACACACGATATTGACGCAACAATAGAGTTTGTTGGGCTTTGTTTCCACGACCGTAGATGAAAGTAGAACTTCCTCCCCTTCTGTAATATTTAATGTATGTTTTAGAGATCCATGATGTGAAACAAAATTACTTTCACATAAAAAGAAAAACAAATAGAAATAACCGCAGAATATTACCAACAAAATTGAAAAAAAGGCAAAATTTCATCATTTGTATTAAAAAAAAAGTCAAGACGCAATCGTACGTATTTCCTAATATAGTATATTATAGCTAAAAACCAAATCTGGTACCAGTAAACTATCTTTAAATGATTTTCTATATGAAAAAAGTTTTAAGTGTTATAATTAGTTAAAGCATCAGATATCAGTTTTGAACACAGCCATTAAAGAACTTTTCAAAAAAATGTAAAACTAACAAAAATTTGCAATCAGTAAACTAGTCTAAGGGCCGTTGCACAAATAATAATTAGTTGCTTGATCATAGCTCAGATGTAAGTCGATCTTCAATCTTCAATCAGTGTGTCAAACCTCATTTTCAGTTGCACCATTAACGATTAGGACGTGATTGTCGATAAAATCTCTGGTCAAGTGAACCAGACAATTCTTTTCCATCAACTGTTTGATTATCTGATCATCTTGTTGATGGGAAATATAAACTACAAGTTTTAATAACTTAATTAGTGGTTTTTGCTTCATTATTTAAGTGATTAATAAAAGTAATGTGTGTGTTATATATTTATTTTAAGTGAGACTTACTTTTAAGGATAGTAGTGTCAATTATCGGGTCTTAAGATGAAGTGTTTTTAAATATACAATGAAATTATAAAGAACGATTGAGATTAAAAGCAGATACAGGAAATAAATTAGATTTTATTTAGTCAAAGGAAAATAAAATTTTAGATGAATTTTAAACCGACTACATTTTATTGTTTTTATTTATTAATATCATTAAAGATTGTTTCAACACTTTTTACTGAGGAATGTGCCCGATATTGTTATTTATTAAAATTAATATATAAATATCACGTAGCCTAGCTACCAGAAACATAATATTTACATATTTTTTCATTTCACAATCAGATTTTTAAAATACGGTGCTTTTTACAGTGTTGCCATGTTTGTTTTTCTTGATTATTTGATTAAATCTATGGTCAGGTGATCGGATATTTTGATCCCTAATTAACTTTGTTGCAAAACAAACTTTTCTTGATCTAGTATCAAACTGATGGTAATACCGTGATTGAAGCATTTGTTCAAATGGCCCTTAATTTAGAGTTAGAATTAAAATAAAGATTTCTCTTAGAGCTATGACCATATAATATCTAAATATTAAGTTTGAACAAAATCCTTAAAAACGTTTCGGCTGTAGCCCTGGTATAAACAGAGGAACAAAAATAAGTAAAACCCATCTTTGTGAATTTAGGGGCACATGAACCGTCAAGATTTATTATAAGCTCAAGGTCAAAAATTCACAACGATTCATTTTTTTTTTAATTAAAAACTAAAACCTATACTAATTGAAAGGTGCAAAACTAGTATTTTGTAATCTTAGTTTATGTTTTTTTCTCGGGTAGATTATTTTAGATATGTCCATCTCTCACTTAAATTACTTTCTTTAAACTGTTTAAAATGATTATTTTTTTCGAATAGAGATAGGATACTCCATACAATCTCAGCGAGATAAAACAATAGCCCTAAAATACGCATATCGCAGAGACTAAAGCAGCCGCGCACAATTACTACCTCAATTAGCAACCGACGAGCCCGAATAGAAAGACGACCAGAGAAACATATTCCCCACAAGTCTCAAATGCGGCCTTGCCCCGGGTTATTATTATTAACTACGTTTAGTGAGTTTATGGTCACAGACAGGACAAGGCTTTTTCCAATAGCGAGCATCATAATTAATATAATAGATACTACCAATACCTTTGAAACAACACTAATAATAGGCCTTTAGTAAAATTTTGTCAATGTTGGCCGAGAACAAAATATGACGTAAGTATTTTATAAAAGGTGCTTCTAAGGTAACGTGTTTTTTTTGTTTTTTTTAAATTTTCTTTCGAGTTTGAGTTTCCAATCCCTGAGGGGGAAAATAAATTATATAATGTAATGGCAGTTAAGGTCATACCATGATTTTAACCGAAAATTATATTGACGGGCTGTTGCATTTCGCGAAATATAGGCTACTTTAAATAGAACGATATTATTTTACGAACAAAAATAATACTATATCTCACTACTCTACTGTCTGCAATATGAACACTGAACAACCATTCCCGAAATAAGACTTGTTTTCCGAAGATATTTGTTCCAGGTTTGGGTAGTAAAATCCGTTGCTAAAAAGTTTCAACCGCACACGACAGACAATTTTGTAGTACAGTCGATGGCAGACACCACACGCGACCGACAGCTTGTCAGATGTCTGAAGGTGACAATTAGCGACCACATATGCAACCTACCACCATCAGTTTGTCGGTTGTGGTGGTGTTTGGATGTGTGCCATGGAAGATTCAAGGCCGGTTGCACAATAATCAGTGGCTTGATCAAAGACCAGATGTAAGTCGATCTTCAATCAGTGTCTCAAACCTCATTTCCAGTTGCATCATTAACAATTAGGACATTATTGCCCTTAGGGCCGGATGTACAAACAATAATAATCAGTGGCTTAGTCAGATATAAGTTGATCTCCAATCAATGCCTCAAACCTCCTTTCCAGTTTAACCATTAACAATTAAGAGGTGATTGTCGATTAGGTCAAGCGAACCAGCCAATTCTCTCCCATCAACTGTTTAATTATACGACCATCTTGTTAATTGAATACATAAATTTCAAATATTAATAATAACTGAATTAGTTTGTGCGTCCTTATTTAAGTTATTATTAAAAGTAGAGTGTGTGAGTTTTATATATTAATTTGAGTGTGACTTATTAAGATAGTAGTGTCAATTATGGCATCTTTAGATAAAGTTTTTTAGTCATACAATAAAGTTGTAAAGAATGGTTGAGATCCTTAGCAATTACAAGAAATAAATTAGCTTTTCTTTAATCAGAGAGAAATATAAAGTGTTGAGGCTTAGACTGATTTTATTTTATTGTTTATATTTAATAATATCATTGCAAAATTGTTTAAAACATTTTTCTTAAGGTGGGGTTGTAGGGAACGCGAGAAAAAAACCAGTGTTTTTGCAGTTTTTATAGCAAAACATTATTTTTAGTCAAAATAAATAAAATATTGCTGCTTCAATACAAACAGAGAGTTTACTTTTCTTCACATGGTGTAAATCAAAATTTGTTGAATATCTGCCATGAGCATAGCGGAATTATCTTACAAACTTTTTAAATGAAGAGAAAAAGTTTCATGAAATTCTACGACACCTTTGACAGACATTCAAGAACTGTTGATATCACCATGTGAAGAAATTTTAACTTTGTATTTGTATAGAAGCACTATTTTACTTATTTTGACCAAAAAAAGTTTTGCTATAAAAACTGCAAAAAACACTGGTCTTTTCTCGCTTCCCCTACATCCCCACCTTAAGGAACGTGCCCTAAATTGCTATTCATTGAAATGAATATATAAATACCAGGTGACCTAGGTTACCAGACACATAAGGTGTATACACTATAGCCAACCTTATGTGTAGCTTCCAAGTCATTTCACAATCAGATTTTCCAAATACAGTGCATTTTATGGTGTTGTTTTGCTTAATCATTATGATCAAATCTATGGTCAAGTGCTCTAAGATTTTGATCCCTAGTTAACTTTGTTGAAACCCAAACTTTTTACTTATCTATGAGCAAGCTGATTGACAATTCGGTGTTTAAAGAATCAATATGGTGTTTGTGTAATCAGTCCTCAGTGTTGGTATATTTCTAGAGATTGAGATGTTCAGCGATATATTGAAAAAAAAAAATAGATCGGAAGTATTGGGTTCACCCTATGTGCAGTCAGCTGTTATTAAAATGGTAGTTTCATATTTTGTTTGAGGATCTACTTTCCTACCCAGAGAAATGTTTCAATACTCATCGATTAGGAATTGATTTCAATGTCTAAAAAGATACTGTCACACTGATAATTTACGCATTGCGTGCGGCTGCGCACCTACCTCGTACACTACTACAAAAATGTCGGTCAAATTTACTTCTAGCTCCTGTGTGCGTCCATGCTTGAAAACGGGATTCCCATTTCAGCGCCGAGAGGCAACTGATAATTGGGTATGTTTGAAGTCGGTTCAGAAATGGAACCTGTCGTATCTTTTTCGTAGATACATCTTTTTAGTCAGTCATGAATATATAGCGTGGACATTTCGACCAATCAAATTGTCTGACATCGACTGTCTGTCGTGTGCTGTCGCCCTAAATGTAAAATCTGGCAACAGTGCACAACATAACAGAGAGGTATGAGTATTTTATCAATCATTCTGACATCTCTTTTTTACTTTCTCTCTATCTTACAGGTAGAGAAAGTATGGTGATCGTCAAAAAAATCGAACTCGAGATTTTGATGAATTTTGACGTTTCATGACTTCCTGAATCCGAAAAAGTGGTTTTTGAATTTCCGTCTGTCTGTCTGTCTGTCTGT
>CABFWB010003246.1:17260-45621 GCA_902151455.1 Timema bartmani | reverse complement strand
AGCCCTTGTCAGCAACTAAACCCCTGTGGGTTTGTGAACCAGCCCTTGTCAGCAACTAAACCCCTGTGGGTTTGTGAACCAGCCCTTGTAAACAACTAGACCCCTGTGGGTTTGTGAACCAGCCCTTGTCAGCAACTAGACCTCAGTGAGTTTGTGAGCCAGCCCTTGTCAGCACCTAAAACCCTGTAATTTTGTGAGCCAGCCCTTGTCAGCACCTAAACCACTGTGGGTTTGTGAACCAGCCCTTGTCAGCAACTAAACCCCTGTGGGTTTGTGAGCCAGCCCTTGTCAGCAACTAAACCCCTGTGGGTTTGTGAACCAGCCCTTGTCAGCAACTAAACCCCTGTGGGTTTGTGAGCCAGCCCTTGTCAGCAACTAAACCCCTGTGGGTTTGTGAGCCAGCCCTTGTCAGCAACTAAACCCCTGTGGGTTTGTGAACCAGCCCTTGTAAACAACTAGACCCCTGTGGGTTTGTGAACCAGCCCTTGTCAGCAACTAGACCTCAGTGAGTTTGTGAGCCAGCCCTTGTCAGCACCTAAAACCCTGTAATTTTGTGAGCCAGCTCTTGTCAGCACCTAAACCCCTGTAATTTTGTGAGTCAGCCCTTGTCAGCAACTAAGCCCCTGTGGGTTTGTGAACCAGCCCTTGTCAGCAACTAAACCCCTGTGAGTTTGTGAACCAGCCCTTGTCAGCAACTAAACCCCTGTGAGTTTGTGAATCAGCCCTTGTCAGCAACTAAACCCCCACACTCCATGAGAACGTAAACACACAATAAAATAGAACATTATTTCAAGTAGAACCTGTGATCAAAAGAGTGATTCTCTAAAGAATTATTGACTAAACGACTGCACCCGACAGTAAGTGGTGGATTACCGGTTCCCTATTAGAAACAACCCGTGCTACTTACAACTTTAACATTTATAAAGGTAGACTATTTTAAAAACTTAACAAGACCAAAAATAAGTGTTTTATTTTTACATTTAACGTTACTAAAAATTTACTGTAAATATTTTCAGCTTTAGGCTACTCTACAAAAGAAGCGCATTTAACATACATTCCATCAAAGTTCTGGGTTCTATCGTATTCCTTTGAGGGCACGGGGATGTATGTATCCCTCTATAACCGCTGCAGTTTCACGCTAGAACGACTTTATTACGTGACGATAATGTTAGCTGTGCACAGACTTTTAGTTTATAAACGCGTCAAAAACGTATGAATAAATTTAAATAAACTGCCGTTCCGACACCGCCCGCCATATGCCAGCGCAGCAGCGCTATCTTTAGATCACGTAAAATTATAATAAATATGGTGATTAAATCATGAGGGCCACTAATTGAAGCCCACTACCGAAACAACCGACAGTTTTTTATCACATTTTTAAAAGACTAACTGTGGAATATGATGTTAAGAATTAATATGCATTTTAAAATAATATTAAAATAAATTAATACGGAATTGAGAGTAAAAAAAGTAATTTTTTTGTTTTCTGAAAAAAACTGTATTTGTCTGTGCACAGCTAATACTATCGTCACGTGATAAAGTTCTAGCATGGAACTGCAGCAGTTATAGGGATACATCTCCGTGCCCTCAAAGGAATACGATAGAACCGAGAACTTTGATGGAATTTATGTTAAATTCGTTTCTTTTGTAGAGCTTTCACAAATCAACAATCCAACTATCAACTTTCAACGAAAAGACGCGAAGATAAATAGAACAATATTAATTACCGCTTGTAGGCCCTGGAGAGTATAATATTAATAGATACGTGTAATGATGTAACAAGATCAGAACCTGCATTGGTGGTCTAAGGCATCAAGCTCTCAAAAGACCGAATAACCGGTGGTGAAAAAGGTTGAGGTTCTAACATATGCTGTGTGCATTGCAAGTGGTTTACCTGCCATCTTCTCTCCACGTCAATGTGGGTGCACTTCCTCTAGAACACCCCTACCTAATCCTTACACGTTAAATTAAACCATTAATTACTCTGGTGTACCTGAACCTGTTTGGGCGTCAGGCTCGCAGCATATTGTGTTGGCAGTGACGAGGAGGTCGAACCAGCTAGGGTCACTGATGAGGGTAAAGGGGGGGAGGCGGGGTGTTAAAGGGGCCGGAACTTTATATGGTTTATCACTGTGAATTTACAATTCAGTTAATCTCCCAATTCCCAACTCTTTGATAACATTCTTTACTAACCAATGATTTGGGCGTATTAAAAAAAAAAATAGATTGTAACCCTCAAGATCAAAAATGGCAGCGAATGGCAAATTAACAATAATAGAAGTCACCCTCAACCTTAGAAAGTATATGCTTTCAACGCTCTTAACACTAGGCTAGCAGATAGCAGATAGCAGACAGCCAATAAATCCCACCTGCCCGGAAGGCACAGCGAATCTTCCAGAGCTAATACAAAATCTGACGCAGATAAGGATGTAAGGAGTTTCGCGCGAACCCATTCCTTTCGTACCGTCTTTCAATCGTATACTTGAACAAGGCTTGGGGTTACGCCTACAAGCTACGAATGAACAAAAAATAATAATAAAAAATTGAGAATATTATACTTTGTAGCGACAAAACTTTTTAACGAATTTGAATTATTTTCATTTATAAATTCATAAGCTAGAAGATCCAAATAGCACAACGCTATAAAGAGAAAATTACGAAATTACAAACCTAGTGGAAATTTAACTTCAGTTAGTTTCGTCTCAAACAACGTCAAAACACAACACATGGGTTCGCTTCTTACCTCATCCTCTCAGAAACCATTTGTCAAGAATATTTGTTTTAGTGCTACGAGTATTTGTTTTCGCATAGCATTTGTCTGGGATATCACAAATAGTTTCCACTAATTGTGTAGGGAGAGCGTATGTAACCATTTAAGGAAAAAATACCCGCAGTACAACCAACCTAGATTCGAACCTCATCTCCATAACTGGAAAACCAGATAGACAAGCTTGACGTTTAGTGAAAATGCCCGCTGATGCGGGTTGCTAAGTCTTACTACCCGATCAGAGTATCCACCATTCATATTAACTAATAAGCACATAGCATAAGAAAGGTGAATTTTGTTAATTTCAACAAGGATTAATTTGGAGATAAGACTAGAAAATCACAATATGAGAAACAACCCAGTATGTCCAAACAGTACTAGAACCAAATATAGACCCTAGTGGTAGGAACTGAAACTGAGCATGTCAGTCAAACAAGTTGGCATTGAACTAACTCGACCAGTTTTTATAGATCAATTATTTTTATAGCATTGTTAGCAGTCCATAGATGTATAAACAAAAAAGTAGCTTTATTATTCAGTATTTTGCTTCACTCTGGTAGAAGTAAATGTGTTTTAACTTTTAAAATATATTTAATCGGTTAAGATTTTTTTCCACATTAATAATTATTAATAAAACTTAAATATGTAGCTACGAGCCATGTTTATCCTCATAATCTTACGTTTTGGTGAATATGGAAGAGCTATAATAATTATTAGGTCTAAGTAATCCGATCCGCCTAACTAAATCAACCGGTCACGCGCTTGCCTGTGTTAAAGAGAGAGAGTACCGGGGTCGATTTCCGGCATTGAAGAACAATTTATCATTGGTAAACTTGGGTTCTATTAATAAACTTCATGTTTGTGCACCTTTTAGAAATAAGTTAGTTTGTAAGTAATGTGAAGGCTGTTCAAAATGAGCATGTTAAATTCCGATCAAAAGATATATTAAGCAATCATAACTAGGGTACAGTACGAAATTAACTCGGTAAGTATAGAATAGTGCGGCGTAACAAATTTACCCTCTGCACGTATTTTTTTTTAGTCAACACATGGCTCTTGAAAAAATTGCAGTAGACCGAAAAAAAAAGAGCTTTCTTTACCCCGTAACGTATTCACTTCCAATTGGTGGCTGGTAGTTCTGGGTGGACGTGATTCACAATATCGACAACCCAGAACGCGAACAACGACATAATCCCACTGCGGAGGACAACATAACGAGCACAGACCATTTTGGAGGCAGCCCTTCATTACACGCCTCGACCAACCAAGTCTTGGGGAGTTGGAAAAGAAAGTAAAAAAAATCGACTCCGAAATAGTAGTGCGTGACTGACATATTCAAATCTACCAACCAGTTCAGAACACACACACACAAAAGACTTGTTTTATTTGGAGAAACAAGAAAGTAACGCAGAAAGTCGTGCAGACGCAAAAGTTTTCCACGGCACATTTGCATAAAAAGCGCCTGATAAGCGAGGCCAGCGGTCAAGGGAAGGTTTTTAAGGCCTGCTTCACGGCCCGGTTCAAGCCAACAGAAGAAGGAACTACAGTAGGAATCAGGAAGGAAGGAACTTTCATAAAATACACAATGTTTTGGCAAACAGTGATAACATGTTATTATATTATTAATGTTATTTTATAGGTAATGATAACATATTACAAAAGGGACAGTTGCGGATCACATGACTTTTCACAGAAATAATGAAAGTTATTTTGTTAATTTTTATAATTGTCAAAAAGGTTCCTTCCTATCTAAATCAGACTGTAGTTGGAGTGTGTTGGGGTAGAACCGTGTTCTCAAACGGATGGAGAGGGCTCGTCCCCGCTGGCAAGCGGAGTGGGGTGGGGTGTAATACATTAATTGCCCTTGGGTGATTGATATACATCCAAGTTTTTCTTTAAAAATATTTGTGTGTGTACTTCTTTTTTAGGTTGATACATTTTTTAAGTTGTGGAATTCTTATACTTACAGTTTTTTATATATAAGTTTCTCATTGTTTTCAATGTTTTTATTAAATTCTCGGTACACGAATCATCAAAGATAAGTATTGCAGAGCTTAACACCAAACTCTATTAAAATTGTAAATAAAACTAAAATTCTACACTGGGTTATGCTCTTATAGGAAAAGGAACCAGAGATGCCATCGAGTTAAGAGTGAGCGCTGGAAGTCGAGGAAGAAGTCTATATATTGGTTTCATCGACTGGCGAAAAGCGTTAGATAGACTGAAATTGAAATATTCAAGAAGATCGGCATCAACTAAAAGGACATAAGGTTGATTGCAAACCTGTGCCTGAGACAGCGAGTGAAGATGAGGTTGAATGATGGAGAGAACAACTGCGTAGCTATAAGAAGAGTAATAACGCTAGGATACTGTTTGTCACCAAGTCTGTTCAACTTGTATGGAGATTAGCTAGTCAGGGAGACCCTGGTCTAGAGGGACGTGGCAATTTCAGGATAGGAAGACTTCAGCAACAAAATAAAATACGCAGATAATCTAGCATTGCTGGATAGAAATTAAGAAGAGTTGCAGGAAATAATGGACCAGTTGGTGGAGACAAGGAGAAGATATGGCATGGAGATCAACATCGTGAAGTCAACAGTGATGATGATTTTTTTTTAAATTAAGAGCTGCTGAAAATCAAAATTGGAAAACATAAAGCATTTCAAGTATCTAGGAAGTCTGCAGACAAAGGATGCTTACTGCAACAAGGAGATTAGGTCGGGGATTGCCAAGGCAAAGAGCTTTCAACAAGAAGAGGTCACCGCTGACCAACAGGTTGAGCTTAGAACTGACGAAGAAACTGATGAAATGCTACATTTGGAGCATCGTGCTGTATGAAGCAGAACCTTGGACTCTTAGAAAGATTGAAAATAAATCCTTGTAGAGCTTTGAAATGTGGTGCTGGAGAAGACTTGAGAAGATTAGGTGGACAGACAGGGTGACAAATTAAAGAAGTTTTAAAAAGAGTGGGTGAGAAGACAACCATTTTGGATGTTATTCTTGGGTGCAAAGAAAATTGGATCGGATACTTCCTCAGGAGGAACCGTCTTCTGTAAGACGTCATAGAAGGAAAGGTTGAAGGAAAGAGGAGCTTAGGTAAAAGGATGATTCAAATATTGGAAAGTAAGAAGAACATTCGAGGAGCTGAAGGTGGAGGCAGAGGAAGGGCGCATTGGCGGTCTAAGTTCAGTGACAAAATAAATGGGTCTGTCGTAAGAATGAACACCTAATAATAATAATAATAATAGGCCTACTCTTATACTTTGTATTTCGTTAACTATTGCAAATGTGTCTGAAAATTAAAGGGAAAATTTTAACTTTTCCCTGTCGCACTAAATTCTCTGACTTTTCCAGGTGCGTATCAAACCTGTTTTTGTGCACTTTTGTGAATTATGAAAATGGAAAAGGTTGTAAGGCTATTCGAATTAATATTTGGGTGGCTAGTGAAAACGACTAATATCAGGTGCTGGTCGTTGGGGGGTTAGATTTTTTCCAAATAAACCCTGATTTTGTTTATAGGAAGCACACGTTCAACCACCAACATTGATTGAAAGTCACTAAAATGTGGCATTTCAAAAACAATGATTTTATTTATTAATTAAAAAGTTATAAAAAGCTTCCTATGATACTTCCGTATGGGTTATTGTATAGTTTATCTTTGCATTATTAATTAAACACAGTATGTTTATACATACTTACATCATTGGGGCAACATGAGCTCCCAGATTTCAAATAGCGAGCTCCCAAAGAAAATAAGATTACTGCATGGAGGGAGCGCGTTCGAGATCCATTGGAGTTGCATGCTACATCATGGCCTTGGGCTGGTGCACCCTTAAAATGTGCGTTGGAAGTAAGAATACTGCATGTCTATCGTACCTTTCGTTAACTCTCAAAGGTAGCGAGCCTATCTTACATGGTTTCACTATGGCTCAGCTTTTAATATAGAGCCATAGTGTAATCTGTCAAGGTAAGTTTGCTACTTTTCATGATAAGCTGAGTGTACTTACTCACATAGTTATATTATTATATTTTAGGGCGGGGATAAGGGAAAGGGGGGATGATTATGATGGCAAAGTCTCTCAACATAAGATGGCAAAGATTTTTTTTAGCGTTATATCCTCTTTTAAACAATTTAAAGTTGCATTTAGCTTGGCATTGTAGATATAAGGAACTGAATAAGACTTCAATAAGTCGGTAGGCTATAGGCAATGAAGAACACACAAATACGTTATTAATAATACTTTTGGAGGAAAGGGTATTTGAACGCCCAAAACACCGCCCATCATTGAGACCTTGGAACAAGGTAGGAAGAAAATTAATGTTTCTGAACATTTAAAAATTAATAATGAAATTACTTTGATATATTCGTACAAGTCGTGTGATCTAAAGAAGTAACTCTAGACAGATAATATTTATACTGATAAAATAATAACACTATTACATTTTTCCAATCTTGATCGAAATAAAAGTACACACCAATTTGTGTAGGAATGGACCTATGAACGGTCTTTTTTCCCACCAGAATCCTACTACATACTAGGATTTTGGTGAGAGTAAAAACCTTTCAGATTCTCAGTCCAGCCAAAATCAGAACATTTAATTTGCTAAAACATTCTAGACGTAACTATTTTTTATTTCTATCATATATATAATTTAGTACAAATACATACATAAATACATACATACATACATTTCACACATAAAAAAGCAACATTTTACATGTTTTGTGTGCTCAAAATTACCTCACGCATCGCTCTTTGAATGGAAATTCAAATAATCAAATAAGCCTATATCTTTTGATTAAATAAACCCAACAGGGTCGAAGAATATTGCTTTATTTATTCACAGATAGAGTTAACTTGGAAAAAGTAAAAGAATATACTGTACGCATTTAATTTCAAGCCACAATGGAGTTTAAAAAAATAGTCCCCACTTGTTATAAAATACTAACCGAACTTAAATAGCTCAATTCAATAAATTAACTATGCAATTAGTAAATGCTAGGATAATTCTAAAAAAACAGGACGTTGCAAATTTATTACTCCTCAATTTGAGTATTATCGAAGAGAAAAAAAAAGAGTTACACATATGTATTTGGTCAATTTGACTGTCATTGAGGAGGAAAAAGGAGATACAAAAAATGTATTCCTCAATTTGACCGTCATTGAAGAGAAAAAAAGGAGTTACAAAACATGTACTGTCCCAATTTGATTGCCATCAAAGAATAAAAAAGGAATTATAAAATATGTACTGTTCCAATTTAACTGCCATCAAAGAGGAAAAGAAGCTACATATATGTGTTTCCTCAATGTGAAGGAGGTTTCAAAGAGTTGCATTGTTGCAATACGACTTTAATTTAACACATCTTTAAGCTATACACTTCAGGCTCACAGAGTGACATGCGCACTGACAGATGACTTCACAGTAAAACACAATTGTTTAATAAGTAGTTTTATTAAATAAAACACACAGTACAAGGAGGGAGGTAAGCCGACAGACCTGTTTCTGTCAAGTTAGTTGAAAATATTTGTTTCACTCGGCTGGAGCGGAATTAAAAATTCAAACCGTTCCCCTCGTTGAAACACTCCTCGTTTCCAAGACTGATGATAATACAAACACATACACATACATACACACTCGTCCTACCGCGCAGCCTCTAGAGACAAGTCTAGCTAGGAGCTAGTTCCGTAAACAACACACACAAAACACTTGATGGAACGAGATTATATCTTTCTTACTTTCTTTTTTTTTCTTTGTAGAAGACAAAATTATAGCGATTTCAGTATCACGGTCTATGCGCAACAAGTAGAAATAAAAAAATAGAGAAAATATTTTCGAGCCGTGTAAGGTGAAAGCCCACATCCAACGGTTTAAGGTGGGGTGGGTTGTAAGCTAAGGACAGAATGCTTGCAGTTCTAATCACAAAAATATATTTGGAGCCAAAATCAATAAAAGTATATTAGTTTAGTTTAATTTTCTAAATATAGTAATAATCTCAACAGTTCTTGAATATTTGTCATGTGCATCGCGGGATTTGATCAGGACTTACCCTGTCACTAAAAAAAAAAGTTTATATGCAAAAACTAATGGCAAATATTCAATAACTATTCAGATTATTAAATAAACTTATATAAAAATTAAATTAGACGTATCTACTGAAGCTTTGATCAGCATGGACATCAAAGGCTCAAGAGATATGGCGATTTTACTGTAAGGACATATCAGTATTTTCTTTTTCAAATCTAGGCTTGACTAATATTCAATGTTTGACACAATTTTTTAAACTAAGTTTATCTCATTAAAGTCGTTCATTATTAATACAAACAAATAATAGATTGAGAGGAAATTCGAAGAGCACGTCTAGATCAATTCGTGGCTCTTTATAATAAGCTAAGAGTATATTCGTCAAATGAATTAGTTTTTGAATTCTGTATCTATGTGAAAAAATTTCAACACTTTATCTACTAAAGTAAAACCACTATTCAGTAAACTTAATACAATATGATTTTGTCAGAAAATAAGGGATGATGGGTAGCGTAGTTTTATATTATAAATACTCACATTAACGTGGGGAGGCTATGGGAAAAACAAAGATGAATCAAATATGGGCAGGGGGGCTGAGAGTGGAGGGGAGGGGAGGATACACCCGGCTGAGATTCCTCATAGGCAAAGATCCTGACACGTTATCACCGGTGCGAGTCATATAATTGGTTGTTTAGCGAGTTTATAAAACAAGGGTATAATTGGCCCCAATCCCACATACATCCCGATTTGATTTGATTCAAATTACTGAGAAGAAACGAGACTTTTTTGCGTGCTAAAAATACTTCACCTATGTATTGAGTAGAACGTGACAAAAGTAGATCTACATAGTTTTATTCATAGACCACATATGTTTACCCGCATCAGTGGTCACATGATCTAAGTCTCACTCTCGAAATATACTGAATCGATTGCTCACTACATTTGAACCGGGGTTCGAGTCTCGATCGGGTGTTCTAAGAGTGTTTTTCCTAAATTGTTTCCTCTCCCCCTTCACCCCCTACCCCGGCCACACAAATGTGGGTACATTTCTTCATAACTCTACCTTCCTCGTCCCTACCCTATAAGTGTAAATATGCGGATAGCCCGAACGACTAGTAGGACGCAGTAAGCATATAGATACTACAGGAAAATTAAATTTAGATACAAAATGTTGGATTTTAAAAATTATTGCCACATTATACTATTAAAGATTATTATTTTGAAGCATTGAAGCAAAACAACTTTTATTTGTATCTTTTTTTTAACAACATATTCACCTCTGTTAAAAATGTCTTGAGAAAAGGCGATACAGTGATTAAAAAAGAGTTCTTTTGAAATAGATATATTTACTTATAACTAAGGGTGGATCGGGCCACCGGGAGATATGCTGTTTTGATTAGGGGCTGAAAACTATCAATTCAATTACAAATGGTTTTATTAAATTTGTTATTGCAACTTCCAGTAAGTAGGTTTGAGTGCTTTTGTTTTTCTGTGTTAATTAATATATTATATGTCCTCGGCGAAAAATAAAACAGTTGGTTAAATGCATACTAATTGTTAGGCTATTACCTTTGTCACTATTCACAAGAAACAAGTGAAGAATACTTTTCCAAACTTAAATAAGTTATATCTAAAAATATACACCGTAGTTTGTTAAATTTTACCCATTTATAGAAAGTACAGTACTATTTTCATAGTAGGACCTTTTCGAAAATACAAACTTTGTTTATTATTATTATTATGGTTGTTTGATAGGTATTGATAATATCTATCAAAAGTGACAGCTACATATCACATGACTTGGCGTATGAGTATGTAAAAGTAGATATATTAACTTTTCTAGCTGTCAGCTAAGATTATTTATATGAAAATTAGACTGTAGAAACTGATATTTATGTGGACTTAACGATGACGTAGTCATATAATGCATCTGATATGATATTTAGATTAAAACATTGGTTGGCAGTTTAACTATCTTGGTGTTGAGTCCTCTTATCAACTAAATGCACAGTACTAAGATGTGAATAATTCTACTGTATATACCAATGAATGTACAGTAAGTACTGTACACATCTGTCGTAGTGGACCACCTAAAACCTGCAAGTACACCCCAACCTATATATTCTATTCTCCCGAAGAAGATGCTGTGATGACGTCACGAAGAGGACCGCCAATGGCTGCCCTGAAAGCGTCAGTAGAGAGGAGAGAGTGGGATATTACGGTCACACGCACCACGCACGTGGTCGAGGATGCGTGAACAAAATACGAATTACCATCATAAAGTACCGGGGCTACGCTCCAATTTCTACCGGCCAACAATCGCGCAGAGCTACTTTGATCAACAACTCCCAGCTGAACCACCACAACGATACACGTCAGCGGAATGATAACAAAAACAAAGAGCTATCATTATCCTATATTAAAACAAAAAGCTTTATATTCTTGAGAGTTGACTCGAGGTGGATTGGTTCTAGTAAGAGTTAGACGAATTAGTCATATCAATAGGTTGTTTGGACAAGACCCCTAAAAGGTTTACCCCCTGTGGCGCGAAAATAGGTGAGGGGAAGGGGGTGATAGTGATTCGGAGTTCACTAAATATGGATCACTTAACTTGTTTAGAAATGGAACCAAGTGATTATTTGTTTGAGTATATTAAGGATTAGATTACAAAGGTAGTGAGTAAGTAATAAACGAACCAGCATCGATGGTCGAATAGCATCACTCCCGTACTCGCTGACGGAAAGGTTGAGTTTGAATCCCGGTCGGGGGTAGTGAAGGGTGTTTTCTCCTAAATGATTTTCAACTCTTACTCGCAAATGCGGGTACATTTCATTTCAAATTTCAACTTCATCATCCCCACCTCATTTGGTGTAAATTTGCGGCTATATCGAATGGGGACTAAGATGCAATGCTCGCACACAAAAGAACATAACAAATTATTTTAATCGAGGTTCGAATCTCGGTCGGGTGAACTGTTTTTTTCCCCCCTAAATGGTTTTCACTCTCCCTCCACGCAAATGCGGGTGCATGTCCTCTAAATTCAAACTTCCCAATTCCTAATCAATTAGTGTAATTAGTACTTAAGCGAACGGGTAGTGAGACGCGGTGCTAAATTAAAAAATAATAATAATAATAATGCGATGGAGGTGTGGATGGTTCCCAGAGTAGCCAGAGTTTGGTGAAACTATGCCTGTGAATTGATATCAGCAGACCACTTATTCGCTGGTCATCAGCCCAACTACTTTCATATGTGAGTTACGTAGAGCAAAGTTTGTCTAATTGGTCAGTCGGAGAGTAGGCTTACATGTACAACACACGATCTGATTACCCTGGCAACACTACACTCCACGTTACGACACTGCTGCCAGTCCCAATACGAGTGACGTCCTACACTCTATAGGGTGACAATTTTATTAATTGTTTTAAGACTGTACGTTGGAGAGCATTTACAAAATATTAACAAAATGGCGGCGTATAGTCCGAACGCGGTGCTAGAAAATAATGGCAGAGTAGAAATAGTTGAGCACCCCTGATCACTTGTTTTATTGTTATAATGACACTGACATTTAAATTCACTCATCTGTATCATTCATTATTAATTAGGATTAAGATGTCTGAACATATGTTTTTAAATTAAGTATATGTTTATGAATATAAGTGAAAAATTCTTGATCGATACATGTAACGTGAACGTTCTAAGCATATACATCTCAGCACGCAGCTTACAAACTAACAACTGAGGATAACATATTTATTAATACTTCCCATCCAACCCTAGAATCTAAATATTTGCCAATTGAATAGCAAGACGAATGTGTAAACAAATAGTAAATAATGTCCATCAATATCACCCAAAATCGAACCAAGGGGGACGAGTGAACATGTAGTACAATGTTCGATACACTTTTTTAAAACTAAACACTAAGTACTAAGAATTAAAACCATCATTGCAGTGATATTAAACAGGGTGAAGGATTGCGTTCATAAAAGTTGTTCCACACTTATGCCACTAATCTCAACAATTATTATGGCCATACTTAATGATGAAAATATAACTTTGCGCTTCAATCATCTTACTTTTACACTCGATCATACATGCAATTTTGTATTTTTTAAGAAGAGTACAAATTAAGAGCAACCTCCTCCTGTGGTGAGGGCCCAGGAAGGTTACCGACCCCTGTTTTTCTCTTTTGTGTACAGTTTTAATCAACAGCTCGGTGTCAACATTGTTCATTCTAGCGCGAACAAGAACATTCTTCCAGACAATTCCTCCTGACTTCCATTGCTTTGCCAGGCCTCCTACCACACACAATCCCTCCTCCCATAACTCTTGTACACACTTCTTCAACCCCCTTGCTCGACAATCTTTCCCAATCATCCGAAACGTCTTTCTCTGTCCAAGGGGTCGTCCATAAACCACGTAACGCTTTGAGGGGGGAGGGGGGTGAGCTCTAATGTCTACATGCTGTTACATGGGGGGTGGGTGGGGTACATCAAATTATTTCTTCATACCAGTAGCATGTTATGAGAAGTAAAGCTTCAAATATCATTAATTATTCACAAAAGGTAGGTGTATTTCAGCCTACACTTTTCCCTTGTGATAGATCTAATGTGTGTGTATATAAATGCAACTATTATACATACGTTATGGTGGCTGCATTGTATAAATAATAATTATCTCAGTAGACTAGACGGCCAATGTTGGGGAGATGAGGTTCGAATACCAGTCAGGTCTACTGAGGGTTGCTTTTCCTACATGGTTTCCCACTCAACTTCTATGCAAATGCTGGTACATTTTCTTTAGAATCCTACCTTTTTAGTATATATTTTGTAGGGTGATATATTCTAATTGTAGTTATTCTAATTATTTTTTATTATATTTATCTAATGGAGTAGAAATGAGGAAGGTAGAGTTCTAGATGTAATCTACCCTCATTAACGTGGAGAGATACTATAAAACCATTTAGGAAAAGCCACTCTGAGTATACCCGACAGGTATTTGAACTCCGATCTCTGCTTCAATGGTCATGTGGTCATTTTCAAGAGTGAAGTTAGGATCCAGGATTGATGTTGGAACGAAACATAAATCTAGGTATTGATAAGTTAATTAAAGTAAAGTTGTAGATTAATCCAATAATAATTTAGAAAAGTTGTATACTTAGAATTCTTTAAACAGCTCTCTATATGATGATATGACTATAATAAAAAGTCCCCCAGCGTCAAGCATCTGATGTGGACACTTCAACATCATCATCTAGCGAGCGCTACTATAGAAAAGGGCAATCCTAGTCAGCACATAGCAGTGCCGTCTGGCTCTTACTCAAGAGGTTACTCCAGAGGTTTTTCCTCATGAACCTGAGGAATTTGAATTCAACGTATTTATGTCTGTACTTGTCTGTCTTATCTGTTTGTATGTGTAGCTATCCAAAAATAATAATACTCTCTGAAATCACTTATGTTCAGGATTTAAAAAGGAATTTAAGAAGTACTAATTCTGAATCCCTCCTTTAGTATCACAAATATTCCCTATGAAATAATGACATTCCTTCTTGGTGAGAGAAGTTACGTAACACGGGNGCTAAAGAGGTAGGAAAAAAGCGTTACGTGGTTTATGGACGACCCCTAATACCACGTTTCCTTTCTATCTTCATACTCCCAAATAAAGATCTGTCGAGCAAGGAGGTCCAAGCGGACAGAATGCGTCGCCTGACAAAATTCACTAGCAGTGATCTTCCTTTCCCTTCCTCACCCCCTGACAAAATAAGAATAGGAGTGTGCCTCCCATACCCTGTAGTTTAATTTTGTATTTGGGGAATTTGGGTCCGTGTTGTATATTTTCTGAGCCAACTGACTACATCAGCGAACCTAGCGAACTAGCTTAGTTCTATTACAGGCAAAATACCAAGTCCCCAGCAAGTTAAATCGTCTCTGTGAACGGGGAAGCTCCAATCATACCAATAATATTTATCAGTCATGCTAGAAATAGATCCCGTGACTCTTAGCAAACGAAGCATATGCACTACCAAGCTGGGATAGGATGTTTAAACATACATTGTAGTTTACCATATAATATACAATATATTCATTTAAATTTAATAAAATGACACTTGGACACGGAAATCAAACCTTGGACTCTGAACTTAGCGCGCAATGCTCTTACCACTTAGTTATACAGGAGTCGTCCCATGCCCATGGTTATTATTCTGTCATATTTAAGGGCAGAGTCTGTGATAGACATGTGGAAATCGTAAGCTACAAATGTGTGATCAATTTAGATCCCGATCTGTCAGATAACTCGGTAGCTTGCTTTATGTTGCCAATACAATCACAACTGTTCGAATGTGCATATCATGATGGATTAAATAGCCTAACTATTACATTTGTTGGTTACGGTTATAGCCGCATCTAAATATATTTAGACGAGGCTATAACCGTAACTAACAACTATAATAGCTATGTTATTCAATCCATCATCTAATACATAGCCAATTGATAGCGTATTGCCCGAGAATTCCCCAACTTCACCCAGTTCCCATATTTTAGAATCACTGATATCGAGTAGAGACGCTAGTAAGTGACCGTTTTATTTCTGCAGTCAAACCGAGAACTTCTGCTGACAATAACGAGACCACCAGTGCTAAAATCAACCAATATAAAACCCACACCCGGGTTACTTAGGTCCAAGTCATCAGGCTCGCAATGAATTCCCGGTGATGAGGTCAAGGTTCGAATTTCAGTTTTTCATCACGCGACCCATCTGTGTGAATTTCTACATTTACTTTCCAAACTAATGCCAGTGTAATTTCTCAAACAAATCGTATTTTTCTCAACGTAAACACAACAATACAAATACACTTTTAATCATAAATATTTTTATTTTGATAGTTTGTAAAAATCCTAATATAATTTAAAATTACCGTAAATTCGTTAAATTAGTTTAATCTTTTTACACGGCTGACATTAATTTATTATTATAAAATTTCCTGTTTTTATCCAGCAGGGATCCTCATTTTTCTGGACAACTTAGATTTAAGTATAGAAGAATGAAATTTCATTTTTCAACAAATTGAGTGTTGAGTCATGTATTTGGTGTCAAAAATAAGAAGTTTCGAGCTGAGAAAATGTATTGATCGTTACACAACCCGATGTTTTAGGAATTAGCAGTGAGGGTATAAGGCATGTGTTCGTATCAATGCGATTAATTCTTCAGTTCACTTTTTACACTACAAATGTTTTTAAATTTTTCACCTTGGCATCACAAATTCACAAATACCCTGACATTTTTTTATTATTATTTTACGAAATTTCCTGTGTTTTCCGAGATTTTTTTACAAACAAAAAAGTATTGCATTTTCTCGGTTTGTGAAACCCTCTCTTATATATTATGTGAGAGTTGGCAGCCATGTAACAGAATAAGCATCAGTGTAACTTAACACAATCGCACGAAAGTCAACAGACTGGACTAGAGTCAATATCACAAATCGCGTGTGGACCTACAAGTGAAGAAAACTATTTTATTCATTCCCTGTTTCATGTAATTCCATTATTTAATGTGTTTCAAACAAAACTGATACTGTAATCTCCCTTCAAACATTGAATTAAACATTAAAAGATAAATACGGTACAGGCAAACACGCTCAAACGTTAACATAATCTTATTTTTTTATTTCACTGCGTTTTACTACCCGTACTGACTATTCTTATTTAACTACACTAATGCGGTAGGAATGAGAAAGTTATAGTTTTAGAGGAAACTTAACAGCACCTTCATTAAGAGAGAGTGAGAAACTATTTGAGAAAAGATACCCTCGGCACACCAATCCAAGATATGAACTACGATCTCCCCTTTACCAGCAAACCAAACTTGACAAACTTAGCGCTCAGTCCCAGTGCCTACCAATGTGTGTTTCTCCATTTTAGTTAAACATCAAATATACCTAATATATTTTAGTAAAGTGTGCCAAATACTTTATATAAATAATTTCTCAACAAGACCGAATTTTTATTTGTTGTTTAAATAGTTTTATGAGGCACACTCTGTATAGGTAGAGACACCGAAATTTCGCGAGACATGTTTTTACAAACTTTTACTCAGCACATTTAAATAACTATCAAAACATATTTAAAGACCGATGTAGCATTTTAGGAGTAATAATACATCCGCGAAATAAAAGGAAATAAAATATTTTCGTGAAATTGACCATTTTGCCGTTTAAATGCGAATTATGATCAATTTTGATGATTTGAACGCGAATTAACGCTAACACTACCAACGGCGTTGTTGTTTATCTATGTCCTGAGATTTTCTGAAAAAAATAAATAGTACCAACCATGCCAATAAAAAAGTATTTAGAAAGAAAATTTATTTCCCTAAACCAAAGATTAATGCTATTGCCTGTTGGTAAAAGAGGTGTTAAAACTGGCTAATTTGACAGCCATATTGTGTCCAAAGATAAGTATTTAAATAAGACACCATGTTTAAGCTTGGATGACTTATGGTAAATAAAACTATTAGATTTCGTTTAATAAAAAGTTGTATTTCGATAAAAAAAATAATTTTTAAACCACTTATTAAAAGGTTAGATCCTAATGTGTGGTAAATAAAGTTATTGTATTTATTAACTAAACTTTTATTCTGTTTCAAAAGGTTGATTTTTTTTTATTAGGAGGGGGGATGGTATGAAAATTATAAAAATTAACTTTAATATATATTACTATGAAGAGAAAAATTACAGCTAAAAGTTTTAATGTTTTTAACTATTCCTGGCCTACTCTAAGCATAAGTATTTGATTAATATCAATTTAAAAAACTGCCATATATCATATTTTATTTATTTAAATACAATTTTCAAAATGAAGGCCTACTTAATATAAACTAGTTATTAATATTTTTAAATTTTAAGTCTTAAACACAATATAAACCCTATATATGCATACATGGTAGATTACAACATGGCTTGTGCCAGAATATTTTTAAAAGACAAAAAAAAAACATTGAATTTTAATCATCACACAAGTTAATCACCAAAGTACAAAGAAAGAATTATTTCCATATTTTCAATTCTAAGGTTTGTGCACTTATCTGACATAATGTTGGAATAAGCAGAAAAATTACGTCCGGTGTCGACATTAGACACTGGTATCCATATTGATTTTATGTTGTTGATGACGAACTCTTCGTGGTCTTCTTTGAGTCCACACAATATGTCCTTAGGCATTTTTAATTTACACTATATTATTTTATTCAATAATTTCCCATATAAAAACAAACCTTAATCAACACACCCGAGCTTGATAGTGACGTAATATGGCAGACCAAAGACATTAAGATAAAAAGATCTCAACCAATCTTAAAAATTGTGTCAATCTCTTCTGATAGTAATTTAAATGTGCAGAGTAAAAAGTTCGTAAAAACATGTTTCGCGAAATTTCGGTGTCTCTAAGTATCAGTCAGTGCGCTGGCTCCAACCCACGGGCCATAGATTGCCGACCACTGGTCTGAGGCAGCCCTCTCACTATACCGCCGATAACGGGGAGATCGAAGTTCTAATCCCAGTTGGGTTTACAGACGGTGTTTATTCGTAAACCGTTTCCCACTATCCCTCCATGCCAATGCGGATACATTTCCTCAAAATTCTACTTTCCTCGTTCTTAATATAATAGGTATGCGGGTAGCCCAAACGGGTGGTAAGTACTACGTGGTACACAAGCAAAATTATAACAAGAAAACTTAAAAATATTGTTAAAGATGTGTTTTTTTCCTCGAATTTAATCCTCCGAATACGTATCGTAAATCACACTGTCCTCATTGGTACTCGTGAATATTACTAAAATGTGTGTAATTTGAGGATATCTCGTAACGTTATTTCTAAACGCAGCAATGTCGCGTGAGTCTACGCCTGTGAGAACAATTGGTGTACTACCCGACATGTCTTCACGCATGGCATGTTGCTCGTCACGGTTCGTAAGGCGCTACCACGAGAGAGGCTTACCAGCTCCACCTCTGCTGGGAGAGAAAACAAGGGTTTGAATTATGCGACGGCAGCAGAATATATTTTAAATCTGGGTCAGCACATGACTAGGATATTAAGAAAACATTAACCACCTTACATGTTATGAGCTAGAGCTTTAACCTTTGGGATCTGTACAAATTTGCGAAAACAAAATTAAGACTAAGGAAGGAAATAGGTTTGATATGTTCGACACAGAACAATATCTATACAGTAATTGAGAATCAAGCCACACTACTGTAAATTACCTATAGCATTTTGTTTTCCTAAAGCCTCGTTTATTATGTAACAAGTTATACCCAACATTTGGGGACAAACAAACGTGGAAAAGTAAGCCGCGTTATTATGCTAACTTGTTGGGCCACTTAAAGGAAGAGCCCCGATTAAGGTTGGATGGTAGGGTTTGCAAAAAAGCCAAGATTTTTCCCGTTTTTATAGCAAAAATATTTTTTCGGCAAAAAAAAAAAACTAACCATAGATTTTTCCAATACACATATACGAGTTTAATTTTCTTTACATAGTAATTTCAATAGTTCTTAAATTTCTGTCAAGGGTGTCCTTGAATTGGATGATACATTTTTTAAATAGAGAGAAAAGGTTATCATTAAATGCTAATATACTCATGAGAGATATTCAAGAACTGTTGAGATTAACATGTGTAGAAAATTAAACTATGTTTCTGATATGGCCAAAAAAGATAGTCTGATATGAAAACTTCAAAAACATTTCCTTTAACTAGCGTTAACTTCCACCCCAACTTAAGGTCCAGTTGACAGTGTAAGTATCATAAAATAAGCTACGGATAGTACAAACACATACGCATATGTGAATAGTCACTAACTACATTTCGTGTACACATCGTTTTATTAAATAATCTGGTATATTATAAATACGTTTTCATTGTACTTACTATGTTTATAGTTATACTTTCTTGAGAACGTACATTATGACATATCAAGCAGTCAAAAAGGGACGCGACCTAGCTCCACTTGTTTAAAAACTGAACCTTACCTTATCACTGCATATCACTTTGCAACTTACCCACATCTGCATCAACATCAGTATGTTGTAAGTCTTACCTAGAACAAAAGAAATAAACACTTTAGCTCAAAGTGTAATTTTATCCAAAATTATGTTTTTATTCAATTCACATTAAAGACCTGATAAATCAAGTACATTCTATTCACCCTGAAAGGTATTTCTTGACTGATTACACTAAGGTATGAGCTAAATGAATAAGAAGAAGTGAATTAAATCAAGCAAACTAAAATCTACTGTGCATCAAAAGGTCGACTAAATAAACAAGGAAAAGTGGATTAAATTAATGAAACTAGAAAGAATAAAAACAAACACCTACACCAAAAGAGTTAATATTGGTGGTACCTTACAGGGTAAATGGAGTGCACATAGTCAATCCTCAATTCTAAAAATAGGCATTACTTTGATATACGTGAAATATCAATCGTAGGAAAGCAAGACAAAGGCAACCTCAGCTCATTTCTGATTACCTTGTGTAAAATACAATTAATGGGAATCGTCATTGAAGCGTATGACAGCCGTCCACAAGGTTACATTTAAAATATATAAGATATAGTTGTAAAAACGACGTCTGGACAGGGGAATCGTACAAAGCCAAGAGTCCTGGGTATGAATCCCGTGTCGAGGTGTCATTTTTCAACCATATTTAATATTGTATGAAACAGAATATATGCCCTGTTTCAAATCACGGCAACTACCAAGAGGCTGACAGTCAAACGATTGATTGGCCAGCAGTTATAAAGTCATGACTCATGAGATGTAAAGATGTCGATTTTGATAGATAGTATCAATAACTAATTTCAAATTAAGCAAATCTCAAGTTTTCGCTATGGATACAACGGCCAAGAGGGCTGAGCTTGTAAGAGTTACTAAGAGAAAGCAAATTTTGCTTTTGAGAAACCCGAAAAAGGACATTAATGCCTATATGGTCAAGGGTAAAGTTTCCAAGAAATTTTACTATTAAAAACCAAATTAACAGCAAAATAAAGTCTTGCGTGAGAAGAAGGGAAAGTTTGAAGGCCTAAAAGTTTTCGAATTCTGTCATAATCATAATAAGCCCGGTTAAGAAAGAATTGTATCATAACATCAATAAATTTACCTTGAACGTTTTTCAATCTAACACTATTAATACAGTATAGTGTTATCTTTGCTGACTGAAGGGAAAAAATGCATTTTATAAAATACCCCTATTACCAGAGTTTTACAATAGTCGCAAGGAGAACAGAAACCAGCTTCAAGACATTCTCAATCCTTTAGTTTATTTGTGATATCATTTGAGTTCCAATGGGCTGTGTATTAGCGATTCATCCTAGTTGGTTGGCCATAGAAAAGGACTTTTAGAAAGTATAACAATTAATGTACTGACGCTATCAATGACAAAAGGTTACTTAATCTTATATCTGTAAGAAGGAACAGCAGCAAAATAATGAATTGGTCTGTGGAAAAATGAAAGTATATATAGTGACGTTCCAAGATTTCAAAAAAGGTTATTCCATTGGTGCTTCACCTATAATTAATTAGATGACAAAGACAATAACCAGACTAAACAATAAGAAGCTATTATTATTATTATTATTATTATTATTATTATTATTATTAGCACCGCGTCTTACTACCCGTTAGGGTTATACACACTTACGCTAATGTGCAATGGTAGGGTGATTGTGATATGAAATAGAGGACCTACAGTTTAACGTGGAATCCGAACCACGGTAGAGGCCTGGCATTCCTCACATTAACAAGTTGTGATTAATACACATCTTTTCAGAGAAGGGTTTGGCAATCAGATAAATCTGTGCCGGGACCGAGGATTGAACCCCGGACCCTCAACACAGAAGTCTGACACCTTACCCCTAGACCACCAGGTCACCACCAAGAAGCTAATAAACCCAAGTTTTATCTAATAAGTAGTTTCTAGTTAGAGCTTGACTCTAAGTTACCGAAACAATATTATCGTAGGTGAAACGGATGAAGGTGAAAAGGACTGTAAACATCTCAGCTGGTCGGAATTTAAACCACTCGCTCCTAACTAGGAGGCAGTCCTCCTATAGACCTACAGCCCTGGCAACTTGTCTCCGTTATCCACGACAGCTATATCGCTATTATTCGCCCCCAGGCACACATTAAGGCAGAGTGATAGCGCCCCATGGCCCAGTTCCTCAGTGACGTCACGGTCACCGTCTCCCTGGCACAAGCAGCCCAAGGACAATCAGGTGAGCTTGACCGGAGTCACTAGGGCTGTCCTCACACTGTGACTTATTCCGACGACGTTATTCATACAGTTTATGACAGAAACGTGCCGATATTAAAAAAAAAAAAGTCACCTGACTATTTAAAATGGGAGCAAGAGTGCCCTGTGACAAGTTCCCACGGTCAGAGGCACTGACAGGTGGTTTTAAAAGAGTTAAGATGCCACTACTGAATGGAATAATTTGGGGGTAGTACGTGATTAGTTAGTAGGACTCTATGAGTGAGAACGGGGCCAGCAGTGTGGGCAACGTTGCAAGAGTTATCTTTCAGGAAACAAACTTAAGAGCGGTGAATGCATGTATAGGCGGTTACTCTGTTTAGAGTATAGTCACATTTTTAAGAACCTTATCCGATAGCTAGAAAAGTTACTATATCTACTTTCACGTATTGATATGAAAAGTAATGTGTTGTTACTTGGGTACTATATATTTTGATCTATTCAATTCAGTTTTGAAGTAAGGCAAATCACTAAAATAACAAAGTGTCATAATAAATACAAATTAGACATATTCCCTTCAGGTGGTTTATAGATGAATTATTCGAAATCCCAGCACCGTGGGAATCAAAATATTGCCTATGTGAACATTCAAAGCTGAATAAATGATCATTACTTTAACATTTACAGTGGGCCTAGTTAACATCGATGGTCGTATGGTCTAAGGGAGTTATGTCAAACTCGTGGCCCTATCCAAGGTCTATACAGCCCTTGAAATTATGATGGGCCATCATGCAATGTGACCTAATTCTTCTTTTTATTGACGTATTTGGGTATTCGGCATAGCTTGTAGAATTCTGGAATGCTAGGTTGGTTTATTAAATCCATACTCTTTCTTTGACTTGGATTAGTTCCCAAAAATTGAAGAATTTACGTACCAAATATGTGCAATTATTGGCAGTATGTTAAAATCTATTTTCTCACTCGAAATGAAACAAAACACCCGAGAGATCTTGGTTTACTGACATAAAAATTTCAATCAAAAATTATAAAAACGACTTTGGCATAAGATTTAACACCATTGATGTCAAAAAAAAGTTTCAAATATTTGGTAAAAATATAAGGTTATTCTTATTGTTTTATATAAGAGGCCTACTCATTTCTTTTCTTAAAAGTAATATACTAGTTTATCATTAATTTTACTTAAGAAAATTACAGTATAGATTCTTTTTTTTTTTAATGCAGATCCCTCAGAATTTCTAATGTTTAATGTGGCCCTTAATATCTAACTCGTTTGACAAATCTGGTCTAAGGCATCATTCTCGCAGTATAAACTGGATTGCCGGCAACGGATAAAAGAGGGTACGAATTCCGGTTGGGTGTACTGAAGGTATTTTTTTTCTAAGCTGTTTTCCAATCTCCCTTTAAAAAAAAGTGGGTAAATCTACCCTAAATTCTAACTTCCTCATCCCTACCCTATTAATGTAATGTGTACACAGTAGCACTAAATGGTAATAAGACGCGGAGTAAAACACAAAAACATGTGGCCAACACCTGATTAATTTCCAAGAAACCTTTTTCAGTGTCTGCATGGTCTAGGGCGTCACTCTCGTTTTAGAGAGTGGGGTTCAAATCCCGGCCGGGTGTACGGAGGTTTTTACCACCAAAATAGTTTTCCACTCTCCCTCCACACAAATGTGGATACACTCCCTCTAAATTCAATCTTACTCATCCCTAACTCACTAACATAATTAGTAAATATGCGTATAGCCTGAACAGGAAGTAAGACACGGAACGAATATCCAAGAATATGATCGGTAAAGCCATTTAATTATATAATTGAGTATCTTGACAGGGATACGATTAGGAGTGTAACAGATTGTGCAGTGAATTTTAGAATTACTGATAAGTGATAAGGTATAAGTTATTAGACTGCACTTGATTGCAAGTGACGGGTGAATCGAAGTTTGAATACCAGACAGTGGTTTATCAATTTCATCACGCAAATGCGGATGAATCTACCATTTCGTTTAAATTATTAATAGTACATGTGTTGAACGTAAATTACTAGATTTTTGTAAAAAAAAAGAGCTGCATCAGTATTCGCCAAGAGAGAGAATGGTAAACCATCATACAATGCCAATGACGGGAATTCGAACTCTGATGCAAACCTTCTATAAACCAAGCAAGCCATGCTAGAACCGACCTGTCACTTCCGGTAAAGTGTGTGTGTTTGAAAGACCGTCACGACCCCAGAGTTTTTGTATGCGACTGTCCCTAGTGTCGTCACGGAGCAACAAGCTGACATTTCTCCATAACATCGCTCCTGTCACCGTGACAAATGTCACGAGCAAACACGATCAATACCGAACAGCATTTCCCCCCTCCAAGACAAATGGTGCGAAACACGAGACTATGAATAACGACACCCACAAAGGTAAGGTCGACCCGTCATCACAATATGAGAGATGATCACGACAGTGTGACGTCACTTGACCTTGGATCAGCCGTATAGGCTGTCCCCAACTTACACCAACTATTGATGATTTGGGGGGGGGGGGAGGGGGGAAGGGAGATTTCAATAAAATACTTCCGCATTCGCCTGAAGAGAGGATAGGAATACATTATTTTATGCCAGGGGAGAAAAACTACAGTTAAAATTAATCTCTCGCTTTGAATAATGGACAAATGGGGTTTAGGGGTGGANGAGGGGAAGAGAGATTTCAATAAAATACTTCCGCATTCGCCTGAAGAGAGGATAGGAATACATTATTTTATGCCAGGGGAGAAAAACTACAGTTAAAATTAATCTCTCGCTTTGAATAATGGACAAATGGGGTTTAGGGGTGGAATGCGTGAAGGGGAAGGCAGGGTGGGAGAGATTTATTAATGTATTCAATAACTCAACACGAGTTAGATTTATCTGACTTAAGACACATCAAAATCGGCTTTAATATAATTAGTATTAGTTATTGATGAGCATGTTTCACTCATTTTATCAATGGTATTTTTTTATGAATATGACCTTCTGTGGAGGCGGGGGGTGAGACCACCACATTGATTCATAGGGGGTGAATCCCCCTTCCAACTTCATAGCTATACTTTTGCTTTGGAGGTGAGTAGGAGGAAGGCAGCAGGCTTTATAATGTATTGGCGAGTCAGATGGGTACGGAACTACTTTTGAATGGTTTTTAAACTGGTAGAATTAATTTAACGTGAAAATTTTATACCAAAGATGTTGTACTTTCTCCTCTAAAAGATTGGACTTATGTACCTTAGATTGAAAATTTTATTATTTATTCACACAAATTAACTAAATAATGTGGAAATATTTCAATTTTTGGCTAGTTAGTGCCTACGAATCTACGGTCGCTCATATACAGGTATTCAATTGTTTTACCTTCACCAGTAGATATTTATTTACACGTGTGTTAACTCAGGGGACATAAGTAATTAAACACGAATACCAGCAGTTTGTGGTCATATTATTATTATTATTAGCACCGCGTCTTACTACCCGTTCGGGTTATACGCACTTACGCTAATGTGCAATGGTAGGGTGATTGTGAGATGAAATGGAGGACCTACAGTTTAACGTGGAATCCGAACCACGGTGGAGGCCTGGCATTCCTCACATTCACAAGTTGTGATTAATACACATCTTGTCAGAGGTGAAGGAAGGGTTTGGCAATCAGATAAATCTGTGCCGGAACCGAGGATTGAACCCCGGATCCTCAGCACAGAAGTCTGACACCTTACCCCTAGACCACCAGGTCACCCGTGGTCATATTTAAATCCGACAACTGTACAGTCAGTTCCTGTCAAATAAACACTTTTTATCTATCAGGGTTTTTAAGTATTGATAGTCTCTGTTATATGTTTTCCATATGAAGAAAATAATATTTTTTCCAGTATTTTATCTGTAAAGTTTTACATAGTGAATTGATACAAATGACCCCTAAAAACGCGGGTTGCAAAATGGTTCTTAATATAAAAATCCCTTAGTAAAGCCCACTTGAAGATACAAGTTTTCACCCCCTCCCCCGTTTCATTAAATTACTACCCATTGTTAATGCAAGGATCTTACAAAAGTGATAAGCTACTTTACTCTATAGTGGCGGGATTGGCATAGCTATAGGTTAACACGTTCCCACTCTAGAGAAGGAGCAGGAATGGCGATAAAACTATTGGTTAACACTTTATTTACTCACACTATGGCGCCAGCAGCTCGAAAGTTCACTGCCGCACATAGCCACCCTATCCTGAGCTAGCTCTCTCCAGTCCACCTCATTACACCCTATACCTAACTTGAGCTAGTTCTCTCCAGTCCACCTCATTACACCCTATCCCTATCTTGAGCTAGTTCTCTCCAGTCCACCTCAATACACCCTATCCATATATTGAGCTAGTTATCTCCAGTCTACCTCATTAAACTATAGACCCTATCTTGAGCTAGCTTCATCCAGTCCACTTCATTACACCCTATTTCTTTCAGGTCATTGGAAGGCCTTTTAAAGAATAACATTTTTCTTAGGCCAGATATTAAAAAATTTTATTAGTGTTATTTTATCGGTATTGACAATATCCATCGAAAGGGACAGCGGGAGATCACATTACTTGACGTATGAATATGTGAAAGTATATCTGGTAACTTTTCTACCTTTCAGATATCCCAGAGTATTCAGGGACATTTTAAACCAACCCACCCCCGCATTTACAAGATTAATAATTAAGGCAGGGGGCGAAATAGCTTCCATTAGTTTTCTCAAAACATGTTTCTCTTTTTATTCCTCTTATTCGAAACGAGTGTAGCTAGTTTTGGATTACGTGAGAAGGCGAGTAGTCGGTAAAAGATTCAGGCGCAGGCTTCAACAAGACCCGAAATAGAGAAAAACCGACGCGACCCTTACGCAGACAGAATTGAGGAACGTGAGGGGAATGATCACCAATGATCGTTCAACCACACACCGCTCCACCCCCAACCCTGTATTTACACGCCACCCATTTTAAACATGGCTACTTACAAAACGAACCAAGTAGGTCAAAGAAATATAAAACAGCAGCGCCAAATTTAGTCATTGCTTGACGTATAGCAGAAACTAATAAGAAAACTAAAACTATAAAACGTAGTTTTGATTCAAATTTTAAAATTAGTTTGTTTTCGACATTAATCATGACTATCCCAATAAAGAGCTTGCACAGCTTATTTATGAAATTATTTTTAAAATTAAGATGAAAATACTAAAGTAGCTTTCACCACCGTAGGACATATGCCGTCCACACTTAGTGAACTTAACTTTGAGTCATTCGTAGCTCACCACTTTATTATCATTATTAGCACCGCGTCTTACTTCTCCTTAGGGCTATACGCATATTAAAAAATATATAAAAAATTATGTTTTTGTATAACTTTATTGTCAAATCCAAAGGGTAATTACAGAATACATTTCAATAGTAAATCCAAAGAGAATAATAAGTTGGTTGATTTAAATTCACAGATCCTTATAAAGGATAGTTTATATATATATTTATATATTAGAGAACTACTGAATATAGGATTAATATTTGAATGTAGTTATTATTTTTATTTTAAGTAAAATTTCTCTGGAAAGTTTATAATCTGTTGAAAAATTATCTATGTTTTCAGGGAGCTGAACAGTGACGTTAAAGGCAACATTTTATGAATTTTCACATACAAACAAGAGTTTTTGTAGCTCTGTATACCTACTTATAATAATTATAGAAATTATGTATCGATTTATAGAAGAGTTTTTTTTTACAAAATGATTAATCTCTCTGGAAAGCTTTTAAGGAATATATTGATAAAAAAAATAGCTCTTTATAAATCTGACCAGTGATATTCCAATTCGATTGATCGTTTTTCACTAATTAATTTCCAAATGAAAATATCTACTTCAAAGCCAAGGACAAATGCCAATACACTTAGGTGGGGTTTTTTGAGGGAATGGGAAGGGGGTTCTACTCCGTCTTACTACCCATCGGGGCTATTTGTATATTTACCACTAATATAGAAAATATTAAGAAGGTATAGTTTAGAGTAAGTGTACCCACATTTGCGTTGACGAAAGAATGAAAATCCAACTCTCAGTGCACCCGGTCAGGATTAAAACCCCGACCTCTCCAAAACTGACGATTCCTTAAGCCACGTGTCACCCGAAGAGGGTTAGTTGAGTTATTTTAAGTTTTATTTGTGAGTAAGTATCTGTCACCCTGGGCGATGATCCCCCATCAACAACCCTGGCCCCCTCTGCTCGGCCAGGATCAAGGAAGACGGGCTGCTCTGGTAGGGGAACAGGTGGCGTGCGTCTTGAAGTTT
>CABFWB010003246.1:3404-17224 GCA_902151455.1 Timema bartmani | reverse complement strand
GGGGGGGGGGGGGGAGGGGCTGTCACCACGCCAACTGTTTTCATCTGGCGGCGCATGAACAGGGCTATTAAAAGATTCATCAAATGGGCCAGCAAATAGGAGCCGCGCAACACGGATATGTGACGGATGAATGGTGGAAGATACGTCGCAGGGTACTGCTCACGCTAGAGAGGATTATAAAACAAGAACAACTCTCTTACACAGGTAGTCAAGTGGTCTAAGGCGTTAGGATCGAATTATATTGTGGGTTGCCTATGATAGGTGTTTCAGGTTCAAATCTCAGCTAGGTACACTTGTGTTTTTCGCCAAGTGGTTTATCACAAATGATTCTCCCATTTCCTTTCCACATTGACGCTGGCGCATTTCCTCTGAAAATTACCATCCTCATCCCTATCAATACAACCACACTTAACATCTCTTGTTAAAGCATTTTAACTTTATGGGTATTTGTAAATTTTATATGAAGTGATAAATTAACTTACTAATGTTAAATAGGGATGGAACAGTTCCATTCACACAACCAATTTATGTTACAAAATGCTCTGTTCTTTATTTGCACTAAGACAAAACCATATTTTTAATTATTACAAATTGAAATACATATTATAATTGGCATAAAAATGATTAAGTTATCATTTATAATTTCTAGACACACTTTTAATGTATTTATTTTTAAGAGCGACTACCTGGAGCATAATGGAAATTATTATTTAATTATGTCACTTTTACAGGGTTTGAATGATATTAATTGAAACAAAATATATAATACGATATTTCATTTAATATACAATTATTATTCTCTGTCTATTCTAAGGTGATACGATTATAAACATAATGTATCGTGTGACTAAAGTGAAGAATGAGATCATTAACCACCAACCACATTGTTTTACTAAACTTAATAAAACACATAATTTTGAATATTGTTGCGACACAAAACCAGAGCTAATAATTGGGGTAGAGTTTCTATTATTATTATCATTATTATTTAGCACCGCATCTTACAGCTCGTTCGGATTATACGCTTAAGTACTATTTACGCTAATGGTTTAGGAATTGGGAAGGTTGAATAAAGATGAAGTGAAGCCACATTTGCGTGGAGGGAGAGTGGAAAACCATTTAAGAAAATCACCCCCAGTTCACCCGAACGAAACTCTAGCCTCGATCCCCCCGTCCTCGGCAGTCTAGCTCAACACGAAATTAACGCGTTAGCTAACTATGCCACCGAGGCGGGTAGGTGGTGTAGAGTTAACACCAATGTATAATATGATCTTAGCTGTGATGTACTCAAAATTAGCGTTAAGTTGGTCACGCCCACTTCATCTTAGAACCAAACAATAAATATGAAAAGGCTTCTTGATCAAATGTATAGTTTAAAGAGCTTGAGCTTTTTATGTTGTAGTAAAGCCAAAACAAGGCGCTAAAATCAGTGATTTGATATATTTTAAGCAGAAAAAAAAAGAGCTTTGAAAATATGTTAGGATATTTAGCATTTAACTCAAAACAATAGAGATGTTTGCCCTTATCGTATTTTAAAAGAAAGTCACTTCACGGTTATTTTTAGAGGTAGCTGTTAGATGGAAAAAAAAAGCCTATGTATTGATGTATTGCAAATATATAAGAACTAGGCCTGTATGTTGAAAGCTTGAACTCAAGTTTCTACATTATGATTAGTATAACTTTAGGTCACACGACCTAAGGTGACAAGTTCGCAATAAACTGGAATGTCGGTGACTCGAGCAGGGTTCTAATATCTACCTCCTTAGTAAAGTGAATCAAGTTTATTGCGTACCTGGCGCCTTAGATCAAGTGAACACCAGTGCGGGTAAGTGGCATTTCATTGATATGGAATATAAAATAATCCTTGAACATACTCATCACACATGACTGAGCTTCAGTCGCTGGTTCGAATTCCTTATTTATAGTCCTTCTGAAACTAGCAATTGAAGAGGTTATAAAGGAATATCCATTTTAAAATAAAAGTCTTGAACAATTTTTTGTTTAATTTCTCTCATTTTTGAGGTGGTTAACGTGAACTTTCTGAACCGACCGATTATATCATCACACTACTTACAAACTAACTTAAATCTAGACGACACAACACCCGGCTTCCAGCCATTAGTTCAACGCTGTGAAAGGGGAAACCCATATTTCACCAATGATAAATTTTTCGGCCATGCCATGAATCGAACCCGGGAGCCTTATTTCAGTAGAAAGACACGTTACCGACTGAGATAAGATGTCTGGACTTGACTGAATATTCTACTGCATAAAAAATAGGCTTAGTTTTAAACTAGTTTCTAAGCTCTGAAATTGTGGGTAAAAAAAAAGGTCCAATCGGTAAAAATAACAATATTTTCGATATCGTTTATGAAGTAGTGTGTTTTTTTTAGCACGCGGGTATTAAATATATACATAAATATAGGTGCAAATACATCTACATACAAACACATATTATATATATTACATACATATGAAGACACAATGTAAAGTAGGGTGTTTATTTCTCTAATCAGACCAGAGACAGGAGTGAAACGCTCTTTGCTCCAAACAAACACGAGCTGAATTATTTGTGACTCCGCCCCCTCACCCCCAAGGCGTGGCGGTATTCAGAATCCCGGACCTCACCTATCATTTAACACATTACCGAAGACCCCCAACTTCGCCAAGTCCCACCGGTCCTGCAGTCCACTTTTAGTCTCGGCGCAAGCCAAAATAAAACGAGCGAAACAACTCCCGGTAGGTATGTACTGCAAAAAGTTCACCTTGACCAAGATTTGAAGTAGAGGCTACCTCGTCGCTCATTGACGTCAGTGAGAAAATGACGCGGTGGAGTGGATTAATCTTTACCCGCGCTGTTACAAAATAAGATGCTTAGGAAGATGTTTGGTCCGAAAAGGTGGGAAGAAACTGGAGTTACATAATTATGCGTTACATACCCTATACCCATCACAAGACATTGTTAGAGTAACCAGATCTTGCAGATTACTGTGGAAAGGACATGCAGCGTGAATGGAAGAATCTAGAACAGTGTTCAAGGTATTGACTGGTAGGCCCAGTAGTGCTGTATTTTATGAAAATTAGGTAAAAATAAACTCTTACAAGCAAGGTACTTGGTGTATATGTGTATATATATATATATATATATATATATATATATATATATAGAGAGAGAGAGAGAGAGAGAGAGAGTATTTGGTTATCCGACTAACATAATAAGTCCCCAAAAAATAAAGTTGTGAACTTTCAAGTTCCTAACGCCATAGTAAATGACATACTACTCCCCCGCGGGGCCAATATCCCCCTACAAAACTGACATGACGCAGTGGAAGGACGAGGTTTTTATCATGGCATACCTGATTTACCAATATAAAGGTCGGAAGGCATGAATTAATAACCCAGTGAGCCACCTCGTTGTCGTGGTTGGCTAATGCGCTAGTTTCATGTTGAGCCAAACTGCCGAGGATGGGGAGATCGAGGTTCGAATCTCGGTCGGGTGAACTGGGGTGGTTTTCCCTAAGTAGTTTTCCACTCTCCTTCCACGCAAATGCGGGTTCACTTAATCTAAATTCAACCTTCCCAATTCCTAATCCATTAGCGTGATTAGTATTTAAGAGTATATCCCAAACGGGTAGTAAGACGCGGTGTTAAATTTAAAAAATTAAAAAATAACCCAGTGATATATCTACTTGCTATCAATGGGGCGGAGAAAGAATGGGAAACAATTGAGGAAAAAAAACTTTCAGTACACCTGACCAGAATTCAAACCACGATCTCCCATTTACCGATAGTCCAGTTTAACACGAGAGTGAACAGTTACATCATGCAGACACTGATACGACCTACCCACATTCTACTTGATGGGTACATAATGTTGACTTTACCTATACCCTAATTCTAAAATAAAACTACTAACTTAAGTTTAAAGGTCAAATATTTAATAAAAGTCATAGTGTGAGCCATGTAGGCTATAAATATTCATTTAAACTATAAGAAAATGAATTTAGCTATCATGAAATTGTGTTGTATGAAAATTCTAGCTAGACACGTCGAATGTTCAAATATTTTCCGGGGGTCCAACCCCTCTTTATTAAGAATCCTCAATAAATATCCATGTAATTTCAGCAAAGAATTACTCCTTTAAGTACCCTCCAAAACCAAAACAGTCCCTGCCCCTCTACTTGTTATAAACTTATCTATGCAACTATAGCAGACAATAAAACACGTCTGTTGAACACTATCGATTGATAGTGGAGTTTATTTTAACGAATTCTATTTTCGATCGGATGGACATAATTCCACAATATTAATCAATACTCATCTGAATTTGTACGCAATCAAACGAGAAACATGTTTTACCAAACCAAAAATGTGGTTAAATTGAATTATATTAATGTTGAAAAATATTTTTGAGTCCAAACCATTTGTATATGTAAAAAAAGCCTACAACGGTGAGCCCGCGGACAAATCATCTCTTACAATATGCCAGTTGTGTGGGACGTTTGGGTTCGAATTTGAATCCCGATCAATTGTAGTGAGATATTTATTTTTACGAAATTTTTTCACTCTATTTCGCCATGAAAATGCAGGTGCATTTCCTCTAGATGAATGTGAGACACGAAGATAAATAATTGAAAATAAATGCGTTTTACATTTAATTTTTAAAGGGATTCTATAAAATAAGCACCGCAAGATACTATGACAGCAGGTATATTTATCATGCATTTTATAAACTTACCGTACAACTAACCAGAACCTATAATAAACACATCAGACCCAAAAATAGCATCAAGAACTGCATTTAGTTCAGTGTTTTACCAACGGTGTCCCGCGGACACAGCCCAGAGGGCCACGCGTCGTTGTTAACGAAAAACACAAATTAAGTTGGAAAGAGCGGCAACTCTGCGTCTTTCGAAGTTCATACTTACTAACATTTTTAATTCATCTGAAAAAAACAAAGGATTTCGCACAAAGCTAAGCGTTATGGTTTACTCAAATTGCTAATAGTTTGAACGAAATGTTTCCAAATGTCAAAGGAGAGGGCACAGAACAAGAACTTCAACCTTTAATCTTGAAAAATTTGAAAATGCTCCACGAAAATATAGGCTATGTTTTCCAAATTCTGATCTACCGTACAACCGTTGGACTGGATGCGTAATCCATTTTCTGCTGCCATGGTGCTTACCCAAAACAAAACAATGTGCCGCAAAAAGAAGAAAAAAAATTGGCTTGTTAAGCGCTGAGTGAATTTATAAAGTTTGCGGAGCACTGATCTAGTGAGTGGAAGGTTAAATATGCGTTTACACACAAACGCACACATTACTCACAAACAATCAATTACTCTAGGCATCATCAACTGCGACAAATCCACTTCGGTGGCACTAACTACTCTCATAATATACTAGATTGCCAAAGACGGGAAGATCAGGGTTCGATCACGGTTGGGTGTATTCAGGGTGGTTTTTTCCTAAATAGTTTTACACTCTCCTTCCACGCCAATTGGGTACCCTTCCTCTAAATATAACCTTCCTAAACTCTAAGACAATTAGTCTAATTAATAAATAGCCTACATAGGCGCACAATCCGAACGGTTAGTAAGACGCGGTGCTTACTACAAAGTAGGATAAAATTAGGGTAGCCCAAACCTAGTCGTCACTGCAACCACTCGCCCACTAAGACAGTCTGTAAGCTCTACTTTCTAATTTTGAATTTATGTCACAAGCTGATATATAATGTTTGTTCAAAGGATCAGTCATATTAGCCGAATCTAGTTAAATTAGTGAAAAAGGACAACCTGTACAAGTTGTCATTAATAAACTTAATTTATTCTACTTCTAATTGTCAACGATGTTAACTCACATGAATGTATTTTTGTCGCAGAATTGTTCCTGGTTAAGTTGATACAGGTTAATGGGAGATGAAGAGAAACTTAATCTCAATCATAAGTAGGGCCTTCCTATGATGGATTAAATAGACAAGCCATTATATTATTGTTAAGTAGAGTTATAGCAGCATTTAATAACATATTCTTTAAATTTAAAAATGACACCCAGACACGGGAATTGAACGCGGGGCCTTTGGCTTAGTACGCCCATGCTCTTACCACTAAGCTATCCTGGAGTCCCGCGCCAAGGCTCATTTTCCCCTCATATTTTAAAGCAGAATCTGTGATGGACGTGTTAATAAAGGTCCCGGGTTGGATTCCTGTGTTAAGGTGTAAATTTTCAATTTAAAAACAAGTACTTATGATTAAGCTTAGGTTTTTCTCTACCTAGTATAGAGAGGTCAGATTTTCATCCTTAATCAAAAGTTACTTAAACTAATTTAACATAATATACATAGGTCTAGTCTAAATAGTAAAATTTAATCAATGTTATCAACAATAACAACAACAACAAAATTATGTTTTCTAATATTGCATTTCCACCAAAATCCTACTAAAACTAACGCAAACAAATTTAAATTGGTTAACAAGATCTAAAGTTAATAATTAACAAACCTACAATTAGATTAGTTTAATACTAGAGAAACATATAGACTTAACTTTTTTTCAGTTTTCTTCTTTCTTTAATCTGAAAATACTTAGTTAAAGTAGGTCTACCTACTATAGTGAATATTCAAATACATATCCCTTTGAACAAAAATAAAAGCCATAAATACATGGCGCTGGTAATTTATATAAAACATGAACATTTCGTGTTTCTATTGAACAGAAGAGTTATTTCAAAATCATATATTTTTTTGCTATTATTTTTATTATTATTTGTGTTAAGTTTGCAAAACGCCTCAATTGACCTGCCAAGAAAACGCACGGGTCAATGCACCGCCAGGTTATTTTTATGCGGTGAATGATGTCACTTCGAAATAGTGTTATAGCTTCGAAAAAAAATTGATGGAAGGGGGGGAAATGTGTATGAGAAAAATAGCACACGCATTGGAAATCTTGCCAAATCTCTTGAGAATGTTTAACATCACTGCTAGGATGGCAGGCAGGAAAACGTTATGACGACTCAACTACTTTTAGGAGGATAACGCACTATATCGCATTTACTTCTTTATTGGCATGGCTGGAAAGGGAAGTTAGTTCACATGACGTTGGAGGCAAGGATTCAATTCTGACCAACTACAATGAAGATGGATTCCTCGCAACGCGATATTTCATATTTTATTTGAAATAATGTATTTAGTAATACAAATAGTACTCGACAGAGTATATTTTCTAAACAGGGCCATAACTGCCTTTTCCTTGCATACTAACTTAACATAAGTTCTCCCACCATCAAATGTGTGTTGATCGTCAATCCAGTTCCCCTAAAACCAAGTGTCTTGATCGTCAATCCTGTTCCCCTACAATCAAGTGTGTCTTGAACGTCAATCCAGTAGCCCTACAATCAAGTGTCTTGATCGTCAATCCAGTTCCCCTACAATCAAATGTTTTGACCGTCAATCCAGTTCCCCTACAATTAAGTGTATTGACCGACAATCCAGTTCCCCTACAATTAAGTGTGTCTTGATTGTCAATACAGTTCCCCCACTATTAAGTGTCTTGATCATTAATCCAGTTCCCCCACTATTGTGTCTTGATCATCAATCCAGTTCCCCCACTATTAGGTGTGTCTTGATCGTCAATCCTGCTCTCCTACCGTTTAGAGTGTCTTGAGAGATCACACACATCGTATTAACTTGAAATTAACAAAATATGATATAGTGTTAGGTTTATATGATAACTCCGTGATTTGATATTTATAATAACTCGGAGAAAAGTTATTAGTCGTTCGCTAGGTGACATTTGTTTATTTCTGTGACGTTTAAATTGTGAGCTTGGTCTACTTTAAAGAAAGTATGTTTGGTTTGGATAGAATGTTAACACATGCAAATATCTAACAAATAATAATAATTTTCTGAAAATTGAAAAATGACACCTGGACACGGGAATCGAACCCGGGTTCGATTCCCGTGTCCAGGTGTCATTTTTCAATTTTCAGAATATGATATCTAGTGGAGTAATTCCCTACTAATAAGCATAAATAATAGCTCTGGCTATTAATTATTAATAAATAATAATAATATACAACATTTAATAAATAAAGTGTCAAAAATAAATGATGTAGATATAAAATAACAATGCACACGTAGATATTTGTAAACGTCTTACAGCCAATTAAGTTCATTAGTCTTACATACACAATCGAACCATAAATAGCATTTTAAGTGCGGTTTTCTGCATTCTTCACTTAACAACGTGGTTACTCATGGTGAGATAGGCAACGATGTAGAATCAGGAGTCCAGACAAAACAAACAAAACATATTATTAATCATATGTATTAGTAGCAATATAAGTAGTAAAAATATTAGATGTAGGAGAAGAAATAGTAAAAGTAGTAGTAATAGTAGTAGTTATTGAAGTGGTAGTTAGAGGAGAAAAAAAGTTTTGTCCTATTTTGTTTCATCATTTCAAATGAAAGATTAATGTAGACTATAAGAACCTTGAATCAACAAAAATATAAAAACACGAAATATAACATTAAAAGAGATAAGTAAGATTATAAGTTGTAGGGTTATGTAAGGATTGAAAGAATATTTCGAGTGTTCAAACTTCTTAGCAACCAATTCCTTCAAAAAATGCCATATCATCAGATAGTTCCTACTGTCATTTAACAAACGTGTTAATGAATTCAACACAAAGTGTAAAGCTAGTCAGGGTTGTTGAAATCATTCTACTTCATATTGGATAACAAGCTATTTCAAACATTGCTGTCTAGCTGAATGTCTGCAAAACGTTTCAATGTTACAAAAGACTTAGGTCGGAATATAAAGCATAGAATCTATAGTGGTGTTTCCTGGACTGTCCTCATCCGAGCAGCGCTCATGTTCAAAATAACCAAACATAGGCGTATTTCGTGAGAGCACATCTGCTCAAGGTGCGTTTAGACCAAGCGAGATTCTTCTCCCACTTCACCTACATTCGCTTGGTGTAAGCGAACATTCTTTCATTTCTCGATTATGTTCGCCCGAATTGTCTAGAATGCTCTCTCGGTTGATAAAAGAGACGAAAGAGCGTGCGGACAATTGCGTGGAGCAGTCCTTCGGGTTCGGACGCGCTTGCTCGACTGAAAGGTTTTATCAAGGATTCTTTCGTTCGGTGCAAGTACACACAGGTTTACCTAACTGCTAGGTGATGATTTCGGACGTAGATCAAACATGGATTGGAATAATGATTTGTGCCTACAACATATAGAATTATTATTATTATTATTATTAGCACCGCGTCTTACTACCCGTTCGGGTTATACGCACTTACGCTAATGTGTAATTGTAGGGTGATTGTGGAATGAAATGAAATCCGAACCACGGTGGAGGCCTGGCATTCCTCACATTCACAAGTTGTGATTAATACACGTCTTGTCAGAGGTGAAGGAAGGGTTCGGCAATCAGATAAATCTGTGCCGGGACCGAGATTTGAACCCCGGACCTTCAGCACAGAAGTCTGACACCTTACCCCTAGACCACCAGGTCACCAACATATAGGACATTATAAAGAGTATAGATATCTTTGGGACCCTACTTGTGGAGAGTATAAAAATAATTCAGTAAAAAAAGATGCCTGGAATGCCACTGGAAACAGAAGAAATGTCGAGTTGATGAGGTAAAGAAGAAAATAAAATCATTTATAGCATCTTACCGACGAAAACGGCAAAAAAAAAAAGAATGCTACCGAAACTGGAAGTGGGGCATATAGTACATATATATCGAAATGGTTTGCTTATACCACTACGAAATTTTTATTGAATAAGTATAAACCAAGTGAGAAGGAATAATAATTGAGCATTCGCTCGCTAGGTCTAAGCCTGCGTTCATGACAAGCATTCGCTCGTCTTTTCTTGCATTCGCTGTTCTACTAGCTCTTTTTATGTAAACGAGTTAATGGCGGTTTGTTCGGTGGATACTTACACTAAACGAGCGGGAAATACTGCTCTTGCTCTGTATTCTTGTTCGTTTGGTCTAAACGCGCCCTAAGAGAAACAAGAGACCCACCCACCACGCCGGGTCCGAGGCACTCCAATGAAAAGTACTGTACACCCTATACGTCCCAAATGGCGACCGGCAAAGGTCCTTTCCCTGGTGATGGTGCTGGAAAGCTTGGGGGGGCACTTCGAGATCCCGGAGCCGTATAAACACCGCTCTTACTGCCGAACGTAAGATTGGCGTCTTGGGAATAGAAGCTGCCGGCGGGCCTTTGTGGGAGTAGCGGCTACACGCACTTCAACTCTTATACACGCTGCCGTATCTACTCCGCCACTCCAGAAATACACAGTTGTAAATAGTACAAATGTGGAGGACAGGCCAATATTTCAAAGTCGGAATTTAGGACATATAATTGGAATGGTATAAACTATTACAGCAGTCATCGTCTCAAACATGGAACTCCATTTGCAAGTAGAAGAGGGTGAAGGTGGTGTGTATGTGTGTGTGTGTGTGTGTGTGTGTGTGTGTGTGTGTGTGTGTACACGTATCAGATATTCGTGATTACCTTCCTTGTCCATGTTTGAAATTGATGGCAATGGATATTCACGAGTTAAAAGTTATTTTTCTTTCACCTTTTACAGATAAGTAAAAGTCTAATAAAACTAATTTAACAATCCATTATTAAAAACATTTATTAGAAACTAAATACACTATATGGGCCTAGTATGCATTTATAATTCAAGCAGTAGGAAAATAAATATGCCGACAAAGTCTTGGGTATTACAAGAAATGATTGATTAATCAGTAAACACTTGCGACACTCTCGCACATTCAACCTTAACCCCCACCCCTCCCCCAAAAAAGATTTAGTCTTTTGTTGAGTTGTTAAAATTAAATACTCAGCGAAATGTATACACAAAATAGCAAAGAGAGTTTATTTTCGGTAATTGATACAAAAATCTTGTTTGATTTTTGTTTAACTTAGGTGCTATGTCAGAAGTCGGTAAAAATCCTATCCACTGATAGCTTATATATCGCTGTAGGCTTTGTATTAGTTGAGAAAAGGAATGTTGACAACACAAATAATACATAGGATTATTTGCTAGTAAAAGCAAGCTTCAGTAATTTAAAATATTGTAATCAAAGTAAACGAAGTATTATATACTTTAGTCTAGTTTGATTAATTCCCACCAATATACAAAATACCTTATAAACATTTAATCACCCACATCAGTGGTTGCACGATCTAAGTTGTTACTCACGCAATATAATGCGTTTACAGGTGACTGGGAGGTCAGCGTTCGAATACCAGTCGGGTGTAATGAAGGTGGTTTTCCCTAACATTTTTTCCTCCTCTCCCTCCACGCAAATGCGGATATGCTTCCTATATATCATTGTATATCTATAATTCCTTTCCTATTAGTGTAAATACTCGGCCAGTAGTACCTAACCCAAAATTAAGTCCTAGAATTAATTATTTAATTAAATCCGTCATTTCAGGAAAAATATTTCAACAGAATTCTGCTCTCACTATGAATGATGCTAACAAGTCATCATCAAAACACATGCGATTGTTTTAAATGATTCATTTCAAAAAGGTTTAAACAAAAATCTTACTCAAAGAGTTAAACTAACCTTAAGCCAAACTGATGAACATGAATACACTATTCTATAAAAAGTTTAAATTTTACCAGCCAAATCTAAGAAATTATTTATCTTATAAATGGCTTTAAGAGTGGAAAAATTGCCTACAAATTTCCTTGAGTTATTTTAAATGAATCAAGACAAAAAATAAGATAAATCCCCCAGGAAAAATTAATTGTATGAAAAATAGAAGAATTTAAAGCCATAAAAACACTCACATCAGAGGAATAAATAATTATTTTAGTGACCTATTTGATTAATGTCATAGTTATAATAGCGTTAATCTTTTACTACAAATACTTAAAGTAAAATGTATCAATCAAACACTCAAAATATCTAACTGAAATATCTACTAGTTAATTGATTACACGTATCTAAGGGTAAAAAAAAGACAAACCAAAGAGCCCTCTTTACTCTGTTATTTTCAAGAGTAGAAAGGGAAGATGAAGGTTGAAGGTAAGGGATTGAATTCCCCCCTATCATTCTTTTTTAAACTCCTCGAGCCTATATTTTGACAGAAGTGCGGGTTTTAGCTTGGATTAAAATTAGATGGACTTTCCAGGCTAAATACTTTTTGTTTATATCGTTATAGCTATTGAAGATTTGAACTGCCGTCGTTATAAAACCCATTAATCCGGGAAATTATGGGTCCACCAAACCATGATAGACATTGTTTACGATTTCTTTGGTGGCAAATCTCCTAAATGACCGGGGGGAGGGGGGCAGGGGAGGGATTGACACCCAAAGCTAACCACACTTTAAAGCGCCCTTTTCGAAACCTTCCACCCCCATTAGGGTGGGGACGGGGGGGTATCTTCTCCTTTCCTCCTATGGTTCTTTAATTAAATCGTATTTTATTTTACTTGAAAAAGAGGTTAATGTTAAGTTATTGTTAGCATGGTAAACAATTGCCCTTTCAGAAATATATACACCCACGTCTTTTTGATAGGTTCCGCTCCTCATAAAATGTATAAAGTTCGGTGAGTGAAACATAACATTTATAATGGACTCAGCAACCACAACATTTTACTACCTTTATATGGTATTATGGCAACAAGCTAAAATATACACACTAAAAAACAAATAAAAGTAACATTAATGAAATTATTCAACTTGCAAAAAATCGCAAGGCTTACACACAAAATATATATGCTTAAAGAAATGTTCTAAGCAGTAGCTACAATTTTCATTCCGATATCAATTTAAATTACAATTAATCAAAGTTATTTCTAATGTTACTTTTAAAATTCCAGGTTATAAACGATCACTTTCTTCTTTGCATGACTAGGCCTACGCCAAGTCTTATCTCTGGAGATACGTGAAGCAAAGTGCACTTAAACCAATGCCATAAACATTCTCATAAAACTCCCGGAGGATAAGGATTATCTAGTTAAATACAGCAAAAAAGCATACAAAAACAATGTAAAATTATCGTTGACATTTCCTAAAGTAAATATTGTTTTATTAAAAACATTAATTTTCATTAAAATATACAATTTAATGCCAATTTGAGATGACTATATTGCACACATACAAAATATTTTATTAAGTATTTAAAATATTATTTACTAAAAAAAGTTATTTACTAAAAATCCAACTAAGAGTTCATTGAATTGTATTTAATGTGGGTTTTTTTTGTTGCGTCACGTCTCGCTACCCGTATTTTCTTTCACTCATTGAGTAGGCATATACAATATGAAGGTCAAATAAGATGAAATGTACCCACAATTTCTTGGATAAGAAATGAACTATTCATGAAGAGCCACCCCCAGTAGAACCAGCCAGGATTCAAACCCCCTAACCCTCTGGGCGTCGCCGGCAAACCAGTCTTGTATGTGATCGAAATTTCCTTAACGTGCCCAGTGTTAGAAAAAAAAAGTTCATAACTTCAGTATCTTGTAGCACTCAAGAGGATTTAGGTCAGGTGACCTTGGTATGGGCATGTAATGAGGATGCAGAAAGATAGGATGCCAAGTAAAATAATGGAAATGAAGTATGTGGTAAAATGACCGCAAGGGAGACCCAGAAAGAGACGGGAGGAGCAAATAACATAAAGTGTGCAAGTGAGAGGATAATAATGGAGGCAATTAAAGGAGGCAGTACGATGGAAGGATAGTGGGCCACAGGCTGGACAGTTGATGATGATGATTATAGCTTTGTGACTGGACATCTTCAGCCTATCCATCACATCCAGTCGCAAGCCCCCCCC